>MU161007.1:0-13775 GCA_015888305.1 Antheraea pernyi
ATAGGACAGTGATAAATTTAAATTGTATTGTATAAAAATATTTGCTTTCGTTGAATAAAACTGAGGAATATGTTTGCACTGATTGAACGCTGCCCGTTTCCTCGCAGCAAGGCAAATATTTGCTACCGTATATATATGCTATACGGCGGAGAAGAAACGGATAGGGGAGCCTCTATTTCCCAGGGAGATACAGAAGAGAAAGGTACGGTCTCGGGCGAAGATGTTTGTGAGGTGGAGGCAGGACATCGCGGACGCGTGTTATGGTGGTCGATCCACGATCGACGCCGTCCGTCTGGTCCTGTCGAGATTGTGCGAGCGTAGTTGGGGCTCCCTGACGTTCCGTCTAGTACAGGTGCTGACTGGGCACGGGTGCTTCGGATGGTTCTTGCATCGGATAGCACGCAGGGAACCAACCGTGCAGTTCGGTGTTGAGCCGGACACCGCGCAGCATACACAGTCTGACTGCGGCGGCAGGTCGGAATCTCTTGCTGCCGAACGTGGTGGAAACCATACTCCGAAGTGAGTCTGTTTGGAATGTTGTGGCCTCTTTCTGAGAGGAAATCGTATCGCAGAGGAAGACGGTGTAGGGGACCCACGAGGAAGACCTTCTAAGTGGCCCTTTAGGTAGAAGGAGGGGGCGTTATGTTCGCCTTCTCCCACCACGGTTGCCGGACGTAAGGGAGATGGATCGGGGAGCCCATCCAAATCATTTCTTTATATAAATAAAACTTTGAAAGTCTGTCGTGCGCTCATGACGCATAAACTACTGGAAAGATTTTGATCAGTTTTATTTTTATTTTACTTCTTAGAATTTTACTTCTTGTAAATACAATATCAAGATATCTTCATCTAATTTTATGTTATAAGAAACTACGACTTTTATAAGCGTTGAGCGATGTGCGAAAAGGGGCAAGTTGTGTATTGTGCATACGTAGGAAAATGGAAGTAAACGGCTAACATTGTTTACAAAGAAATATTATAAGCAAAGTATATTTTCGTTTAGAATTTTATGTTTTTCCTCTAAACATAAAATATATGATTAATACATTAAATAATGCAGACGAAGTCGCGGGTATCAGCTAGCATCTAAATAAAATAATATTAACAGTTACGTAAAAATGAGAAGAGGTTATCAAAGCGTTGCAAATGAAATTTCTTCAAATGGGTGTTTGAGGTATTGCCGTAGTCGGCAGGATTCAAGTTGTAAAACGGGTTCCTATGCGGCACGGAATCGTAAAAGAACTTTATACCGAGTGTAATTCAACTTAAAGAAATTTTCAACAAGGTATTCATTAAAACACTTGAAGACGAGTAGCTAAATAAATTTTATTAACATTTCCGTGTCACACCTTGTAGGGAATACTTGTAGATACAAGCTATCTACATTGTATATGATACATCGTTACTAAGTTGTACTAAGCCTCGTCAACAGTGTAAAAACATAACTTTGTAAACTGTGTTCCATCGTCTGTATGTATATAATGTAAATATAGTTCCTTTGAAGTTTTATCATGTCAAAATTACTAAACGTATCGGTAAATAATAAATTATAAATTAGCTATATGTTACAAAACATATTGTATCGTTATCATTTAATCAATATAACCTTTTTGTATAAGTCGATTGTTGACGTTCACGTCTCAGCTAATAAATAGTAGTATCGAGACGCGAACTGTTTGGTAGTTGTGCACGTGAACGTAACAAAAAAGAAAAGGTGACATCTCACTCATCTATTTATCATCGAACTATCGAGACGGTCTTGTTAGAATCAGCAGCTGAAGTATCAAAACAAGAATCATAATCGAACAGTCGTGGAAGCTCAGCGGCCAGCTGCAACACAGAGATCACGAGGTACGTGCATTGTATCTTTACTGTTGTTAGCTGAATCTGAACGAAAATTTTACAAGGTTCTCAAAGACCCTTCAGTGTCCCCCAGACTAGCAGAAAGCCACCATAAGGCATTTCGACGGTGCGCATGCTACACATATAGTATAGTACGAAGTAACATTCTAGAGCGTCGCGTCGGCAGCAGATGTGCTACGTGGTAAATGCTCTCTGTATCTCTTTAATGTATATGCTACCTAGATATATATTAAATTCTTACATGAATATACATATACATAGATACAGATATATGAATTTCAATTATATTTATTCTTGGAGTCCAGTACAATGTCTTACGCACATGTTTACAGTGAACAACATATTTTTGTTAAAATTCATACGGACGAAGTCTTACTTCTTATAAGATCAGCTATCTGCCAGTGAAAGTCCCGTGAAATTCAGTCAAACCGTTTTGAAAGCCACGGTCAACAGCGAATCTAAATTGAAATAGACTAAATTACTTTTATTAATATCCGCTAACATCGGTCCAACCGTTTTGAAGATAGCACAGCAGGCGAAACCACGGTAGTCTAAAATAAAATAGACTAAATTACTTTTTATAATGATCACTATCTACCGGTGAAAGTCCCGTTAAAATCGGTCCAACCGTTTTGGAGGTAGCACTGCGGGCGAAGCCACGGTTAGCAGGTAGTCTAAATTAAAGTAAACTAAATAACTTTTTATAATGTCCGTTATCTGTCGGTAATAACCCCGTAAAAATCGGCCCAATCGTTTTAGAGATACCACCGCGGCAAAGCCATGGTTAACAGCTAGTCTAAATTAAAATAGGCGAAATTATTTTTATAATGTCGACTAAGTGCTGGTGAAAGTGCCGCAAAAGTCGGTCCAACGATTTTGGAGATAGCATTGCGGACGAAGTCCCAGTTAACAGCTAGTCTGATTTGGAGTAGCCTTAGTAACCCACCGTAATTGTATGCTAACTACCATTGAAATACCCGTCAAATCGGTTTAGCTGTTTCAGAGACTGCCTGGAACAAACACATAGACAGACCGACAAAAATTTTAAAAATAGCATTTTTGTTGTCAGTTTCGTGTATACTTTTATACCCAATCAGTAAACATTCTTTTATCTTTCGCGTTATTCTACGTTTGTAGAAAAAACGACACTAACAATAGAAAAAAGGTATTTAATACATTGAAAGTTTTAATACAAACAACAAATACAAAGAAACAAAATGTTGACTATAACTAACTTCAGGGTGTCGGTTTTTCAAGACGGTGTGCGCGCGCATTGTAAAATTTTTTTGATATTACATACAGACACTTCATTTTCATTTTATGTATAGATAACCTTTTAATTATTGCGATAAAAAATAGTTTTATTTTAAAACTTAGGTCTGATGATCTTTCCATTTATCACAAAAAAAAACCTAATTGTGTTTTTATGAAACCACCCGTAATACTTGATGTCTAGTATGAGAATTGTATTTTATAAAAATAAAAGAGTAATAAAAGTAAAATAATAAAAGAGTTTGATTCTAGATTATTTAACTAAGATCAAATAGTACAAAAATAGAAAATATTATACATTTGGGATTTAGTTTTGTGTAATAATATGCAACTTGTTCTCTCGTAGAGTTTGTTTACTTTGTTTACAAACTGAATCTGAATACATGATTATAAATCATACGCATACCCGCAATTATTGCCAATAAAAATTCTAGAATACTATTTTCTGTACTTTATTCGTGTAACCAAAAAGTTAAATACGTATTGAATACTTGCTTTAAAAAGGTATCGTATTAAATGCACCGCGCTCGCTCGAGACAAGTTCGCTTTATTCTTTTTCGCAAGTCTAACCTAACGTAACCAAAGCGAGATAAGATGGCGAACATTCAGCGACTGCGGTGCATTTAATTCGAAACCTTTTTAAAGCAAGTATTCAATACGTATTTAACTTTTTGGTAATAACATCGTATAGGTTTAAGAGTTGGGCCCAATTTCAACTGATTTAAATGACGATGTGATATAAGATCTCAAGTACAGCTATCAGTGTACATTTATAGGCGATTGGCGACATATTCTCAACTTGAGCGTGGTAGCTAGTCAAGCGGGATTAGAAGAATTTGACGAACATTCATGATATAGCTTCACGGGTACTTGTGTATTAAGTGCACCGCGTTCGCTCACACATTTTCTTCTCGGTTTGGTTAGGTAGGTTAGATTTACGAGATAACGTTACCCGGCCGCGGTAGCAATCGGCGAGCGCGGTGCATTCAATACACAAGTACCGTTTCATGTTATATGCCATGCTATAATTTTACCACGATGCTGTTTTTTTCACCGAAAGCTTTTTAATTTTTTTTTATTGTAGCACGGCAAAATTACTGCACTATGCCTGATTGTAAGCACAGTACAATCCAAAAACAATGTCGACCATCGAGTGACACAATATCCATCGCTGGTCGCCGCTGTCATGCCTGGATATAAGGCTACATACAGCTGGATACAGGCTGATACTGAAACGCAACCCGCAGAAGCGAATCACTATGTCAGGCTTTTTCGCCATGACATGGTGGTTCCGACCCAGTCAGGCTATAAACCCTACCACCCCGCTTTCGCCATTGCCTCGTTCGTTGGTCAGCAGGGGGCACCACGTGCAGGTGAGGTTGGCTTGGGTGTCTCAAGTCTTATGATGTTATTTGACCCCCCTCCCAGACTATCTTATATTTATTGTTCGAGAAGAGACTACGACGAGACGCGACGTATCAAATTTTTATTGTTAGTAGTAAAAATGTGGATATTATTAGAAGCTCTATCCTTAGAACACTCCTATATAGATACATTGACTACAGCTAGATAGACTACAGGTCTAGTCTACACGGTAATATACATAAATATTGATTTAAAGTTAAAACAAAGAATAAAAGCATTAATATAAATAGCGACTGAGATAGTTCCATGACAAAACTGCAAGAATTGCTCTCCTTTCTGACTACAGATGATCTTATTATGGAAATCGTACTGTGTCGAGCGTAAATATGTAAAGGTTTTATGTAAATTACATATTACGTAGTAAGCATCTGAAAAACGACTTTAAAATATAGGATTGATGTTTTACTGTTTAAAGATGACGTCATTTTTCATTATGTATACATATATGCAGGCAATTCGGCATAACATATCTGCGTAAACCCGAAACGTTGCGTGGGAAACCTTCGAGATACGATTGTGATAAACATTCGACAAAGCAATACCAGCGAGGGTGACAATTCTGGCAACATCGCGCTTGTTACTTGTATATATTGTTACCAGATTAGGGATGTTTCCGTTAAATTTGGGAAGTGTTTTAATCTTTTGGGTGAAGTCTAGAAGAGAAAATGGGTCTTATTAAAGATTTCTATAAGCAAATATAGGATGCTGAAATGAAAATAAAATAAGGCAGTGGATTCTATGATTTTTGTATAGCTGGTTGCGGCTAGTTTCGGAGTAACACTAAAAAGGTCGGCCATCTAAAAGGTCTACACATAATTTACTTTTTTGCTGTGGTGTTATTTTAGGATTGTTAGGTTCTGTAGGAAAGCGAGATAATCTGGCAACAGTGCTCCTATCCGACGTACGGCGTGTTTATTCTGCCGCGTATATCGACCGAGAGGAACACGGTACCGGGGGCGCGCGCCGCCCGGCTAGTCGCGACCGTCGCGCCGACATTGCTGCTTGTCTCTTAGCACCAACTGACAGCTGCCGATAACCACAAAACAAATCGCTGTGCTACAAACACTAATAAACTGTCAAAGAATAGACACATTTTACTATTATATACTATTTATATATAAGTGATGTTGGATTTGTTGGGATAAGTGAATACTTAGAGTGCTCGCTTGCAGTTCTTTCGGCAGCTGTCCAAAAGGTAAGATTTGATAATGGCAATTATTGGATTTGTTTAAATCAACGATAATAATTTCGTTGAATATAATAATTTAGGGAGAGCATTCGAAAGAATATTATTATTAATTAAAATATGGTGGTTTGATAAGAGGTTGGATAATGAGAACATCGATAAGCAAAGTGAGTATTACGAATTATGTTGTACACAATTGTGGTTAGCAAATTGTTTCTAAAGTTGGCAGAGTTCATACATCAATGTCTTTTTTTTTATTAAATCGTACGTGTGTTGGTTAATTTACATTAGTGCTGTGGAAAATGTAATAACAGTTATTTACGTAAATTTTTAGACTTTGGTGATGCGGTGTAGCGTTCGCGTAGCAATACCTGACTTTATAAAATTCGTATACTAAAATTATTTTGCCCTGCTCTTCTTACAAGCATTGAACAAAAAGTTTATAGTTTAAATATCTAAGCCGATAAGTCATCACATGATTATGGGATAGAGCGGTTATTATCGGTTTTTTTAGTAAAACATACATGAATATATCGCTTATTGCAAGAAGGTAGTGTTTTATTATGAAGATAAAAAAATAGATGTTTACTATTTTTTTTAGGTAAAAAAATATCTCAGAAGCACTTTTATAAATCTCATTAGACTTAAAAAATTAAATGTATGTAGATAAAACATTCCTTTAATTTTAATAACTCAATATATCATATATTTATTGATGGCGAACAATGATATTATCTATACATATAGTAAGAATGTGAATGTAAGGTGTCTGTAAATTTTCGATTTTCGTAAAAAAAATTTACCTAATTTCAATCATTTTTAGAAATGTCTGTTTGTATGAACACTCATCACTAAAGTACTGGGTTCACAATAAAAGTAGATCATAAAGCATATTATCGGGAGTAACTTAGTCTTTGTTTCATTAAAATCGGTTCATTCTATCAAAAGTTATTGTAATTTTAATGACGCCACGACTTAAGTATGAGAGAAAAGTAGATAAACAAATGAACTATATCGGTGTTATTACAAAAAAGTTAAAAACGTATTGGACCCTGGCTTTAAAAAGATCTCATATTAAATGCACCGCGGTCGCTGAATATTCGCCATCTTGCTCTTTTGTCTCGCTTTGGTTACGTTAGATTGACTTGTGGAAAAGAATAACGCGAACTTGCCTCGGGCGACCGCGGTGCATTTATTAGGAAACTTTTTTAAACCAAGAATTTAATACGTATTTAACTTTTTTGTAATAACACGGAATACGTTCAGATGACTTTATTAGTAATTGTTTTGTACATCAGGTTCCACGCGGACAAAGTCGCGGGCACAGCTAGTAACTAATAAAATGCTGTCATTGTTGGCGAATATTTTTATAATACCAAAGCTTGAATAAGGTTTTATTTTCATTCAATCTTTGATTCTCTTATATCTTCTTTTATATTTATAGTGTTTTGCAACTATATTCAACCGACATTTGTGAAAGGGCATTACTAAAAGGTTATAAAATAATCCTCAGTACATTTTTTTTTTCGAACTGTATACGCTATTGACCAAGCAAGGTCTAGCTTCACCGGACTACTTAGGCGAGCGCTTAAGGCACTCAGCCGATTTTATTTTGACAGCTGGCTCAAAGGTGCGCGGCACACCTCGGCTTTGGCTGTTGCCTGATACATGCTATCCTCAGTACATATTTAATTATAACTTTAATAATTACTCACTTCATTTATTGTGAATATCATGAATTATATCAAGTAAACATGAATCAATCAATTATATAATAATATTTGTTAGGCTTAATATTAAAGCTTGGTCTTTTGGTGTATGATAACGTCATGATGAAACTGGCATGGTGATGGGGTTTTTTCTTATAACCGCATGGTTAAATACTGCGGTCAAGCTGAAAAAATCATTATTAGGTATATTATTACGTTCCGATATTTGTTTAGAGTAGTAGTCCTCCGGTTGTCGAAATTCGACTATAATGACTATATTTCTTTTTCACGTGTTAATATATAGATACATATATTATTATAATTATTGATGTGAGGCATCTCTAGGCGCGGGTAAACCTGACTTTGGCTTGGCGCCACGTGGCGACGCAAAACACGAACTTTGCACTATTAACGAAATACTCAAAAACATTTGCAACCCTATCCGTATAAACATAAAATTTAAATTGTTTTGTCGACCACTTGTTATACTAGTGTTACGCCGCACGCGCCGACGACTTAGCCCATAGCCCATTGATAAATGCTGCCAAACACACCGCGCCTGCGCCTTGTTGAATTTTTGTGTTTTTTATTTAATAAAAATGAATATTTATGTAATAAAATAAATAAATAGTCATTATGTTATGGAACAAATTTGTAATGATTCATCATTCCATTATGTCATAGCTGATTCCTGTCGTAATCTGTTCTTTTAGGCATATAACTTATACAAAACAATTTCGATGTTTTACATCTGCCAGGCGTCCCATGATGGCTCAATTTTTTGTCAATCAATCAATGAAGGAAATTTTGTTAAAAACATAACAAGCTGGTAAAAGTTCCGGGTGGTAGGACATGAAAATTGTGATCAAATGGATCGCGAACACCATACAACAGGTTTAATACCCGTTAATGTAGCGTGCTTGGATTTTTGGCATTACGATTTCTTTTTTAACACGTTATAGGGTTTAGCTTTTGACCACAATTTAATTTGATGTTAAATGACAATGTAGTCTGAGATGGTAAACACTAGACTGATAAAAAAATCGACTATTTTTTGTTTCTTCGATATATCGAAAATATTGTTAGAAATGATGAAAAAAAATCCTGTGAAAGCTACTACTGCCTTTAATATTAATATTAAGATATCCCGCTTTGCAGATTTCAATTTCCCGTATGATTAACAAGGGAAAGCTTGTTTTTTTTAGTTTAAATTTTTATTACTCTTTAATGGTTCATCAAAAAGGCTAGACCATTTTCTTGTATAATATTGAACGCTCTACAAAAAAGGTACGTCATAATTTTGTGATAAACCGACGCGTTTTGAGGTTATTCAACTTTAAAATATAATTTATAATATTTTCTCATTTTTTTCCAATTTTTTGATGAAACTATTAAGTTTATCAAAGAATTTTGTCCTGTTTAAAAACAGTCTAGTAGACACACTATAGCCTAGTGGGAGACTGGTTCTCAAGTGCAGATGCGGGAACACACCAACAGGTGCTTGGTGACTTTCAATTTGAGCGTAGTAGCTAACTGGACGGATCTAGAAAAAGCCCTGCTATCATGCTATGGTTTAATTACGATGCTGTCCTTCATGTAATATATGGGACGAACGTCGATTGACGTACGCGCTATCAACTGAGCCATCATCTCTTAACATCAGCCGTTGCTTATCCAGAACCAAGCCGGGGTGGTAGGGATCCATATGCGACTGGATCACGATCACTATTGTGATAAGCCTTAGTGACTCTCTTCTAGTTTATTTATTACCTTTTGTTATCAACCACTGTATGTCCATCCTGTCATTGAGAGGTCTATATGTCGCCTTGACAGCAATGACTGGAGATAGATTCTGCCGGTGCTTATACATAAACAACCCCGGGTGGTAGTGATCCATACGCGACTGGATCACGATCACTATTGTGATAAGCCTTAGTGACTCTCTTCTAGTTTATTTATTACCTTTTGTTATCAACCACTGTATGTCCATCCTGTCATTGAGTGGTCTATATGTCGCCTTGACAGCAATGACTGGAAATAGATTCTGCCGGTGCTTATACATAAACAACCCCGGGTGTTAGTGATCCATACGCGACTGGATCACGATCACTATTGTGATAAGCCTTAGTGACTCTCTTCTAGTTTATTTATTACCTTTTGTTATCAACCACTGTATGCCTATCCTATCGTTGAGAGATCTGTATGTCGGCTTGACAGCTACAACTGGAGATAGATTCTAAGTTTCTCAATGGTAGCTATTACTTATTTTATTTTATTGGTCTTATAGCGGTATACAGGAGGTACAGTATGGTCATTCTGTCGTTCTTGGATTAAAAAGCGTGTTCCTAGACTCATCTTGATAGCCACAGTCCTCACTTATTGCATCTGTACTTAATGCAGGGCTTTTATTATATGATCTTTTAATAATTGTAATGTAACGTAATAAGAGATTGTGACCAAACCTGTAAGATATTAAATAATAATTCTAACAAGTCCTAACTATATCGTCATCATAATTCTAACAAATATTATAAGTGTAAATTTGTTTGTTTATTACCATCATAAAATTTGGCACACACGTTGTTAAAAGTACATAAAAAGGCATAGAGTGGTATGAGTAATCCAGAAAAGAGTACTGTCCTAAAGGGATATACAAAATCTGTGTTAACGCGAGCGAAGTCGCCAGTAACAGCTGTTTCACTATAAACTGCGGTGTGGATTGTTATTTAACCTTCTTAACATTCATTATCAAGTTTATGTGTGGAACAAAAACAGTCGTTAACACTTCCAATTATATTGTTTACTAGTTTGCGTCTTCGTTCTCGTGAAAATAGTTTTTATGTGTCATCGGAGCCACGTACTTTATCTAGATTAATTATGGTGTTACTTTTATTTTTAGCTCCTATAGAAAATCATAACTAGATAACGCTTTATAATTTTATTTATAAACGCTTTATAATTAGGTAGATAAACTTTGAAAAGTTCTCTAGCTGTAAGTAAGTGTTTATCAAGTTCAATACAGTCGTTACAGATATAGAAAGACAGTTAAATTTTATGTGTATGTATAGATTGTTCCAGTCAAAGTGATCATTTTGAAATTTGAAGCATTTTACGTGATTCCTAAATTAGCAATCAACAAAGTTCCACCGATTGACCTTCGATTTTAATGCCAGTCAGTGGTTAAGGTTATAAAAAACAAAGTTTTCAAAGGATAATGTCAAATAAAATTGTTTTGTTTCGTGAGTTTTCTTCGATTTTACGAGACATGCAATTTGTACATTACAGTGAAATGATCGTATTAAAGTGGAAACTTTAAAAGTATTGCCTACAGTATTGTTTTGTATTTATATGGGTTGATACCCGCAACTTTGGTTGCGTCGTTTATTATCTAACAATATATTTTACTCGCTCCCCTTTTCCACGGCAAGAAAACACACATCGCTGAACGCGTAGTTCTTATAAAAATCTTAATTTTTTAAGCTCTAATAACATTATATTAAATAAATATATAGTGATATTTTTTAGATAAAGCTCAAATTTCTGAGCGTAAAACTAAAAAAAAATGATCGATTAATTGATTTTAATTCAGTAATTTTTCAATGAACAATTGCGCGAACAACGTCCAAACTCTATTATATTTATATCTGTAAGCTCTAGCATCGTTACGGCGATTTCGAATTCGTATTTCGTAGTGTTCGATCAATAATACTACATACACACACTCACTGAAGGTATTCAATTAACTTGCTTTGCGTTATTTATTTAAACGCATTGCATTTCAAAATTTACATTTTGTTCTGAAAGCTGTAACAATTGAATGTTAAACCTACCTGCGCTCGCTACTGCGGACGCATTCTGTTATTCTTCATAATAAAAGTCTAAGTTAAATATATTTTTGTGTAAATAATTTCCATTTTCAAAAAAACGTCACAAACTTATTTAACACTATCGGTAGTATGAGCCAAACCTGAAACCGTGCAATGCTACCTAGTGATGAATTATGGTAAAATTCGCACTTTTATTTTTCACACTGACTGTTAGCCTGGGTAGTCTTTACATGATCACCGCGCGTTTTGTGCTAGCACTATAAGCACTGAGACGTATAGCATCAAGCTCCAGGGCACCAAAGTGATAGAACCTAGGCTTGTTGTCAATGCAACATCACCGCTAAGCGAATTAAACTAACCAAGCTAAGTTAATCATAACTTATGCGTTAGTGCGATACTCACGAGTGCCTCAATTTGTCTAAAACTAACCAAAATCGGAAAAGTAAGGGGAAAAAAATAAAAACTCTTCCATAATATGTATGTGTGCACGTATGTGGGGTGCAATGTATTGTGTGTGAAAAGTTGAAAACTAGTGGATGCAGTGTATCGCGCTAGTAGCGTGCATGAGGGTTCCACTTGCTGGAATCATACTTAGAAAATACAATTCCTCCATAAAAACAAAAACCTATTTTATTTGTTCAAATTCTATGTATATACTAAACAGACGGTGTTGGTTTATTAGGTAATAGTGTTAGACTTTACAATAAAGTCCCAAAGTATGTTACCGATTTTCCGGAATGTAAATTTAAGCGCCACGTCAAACGGGTTTTAGTATCAAAAGCATATTATAGAGTGGATCAGTATGTGAACGATAGTGATGTCTGGAATTGACTCCTCTCTGTGCCTCCACTAAAAGCTATTGTATGATGTATTTGAACCGATCTAGTTTCTTGCCGATTCTTCTTGATGACTTTTTTTTTTTCTCAAACTGACTACGCTATGAACCCTGCAGGGTCTTTACAGCTTCACCGAACTACTAAGGCGAGCGCTTAAGGCACTCAGCCGATTTGGTTTTTTAGGTAACATACACAAGGGCGCACGCGCACCTTGGCTTGGGCTGTTACCTGGAAAAAGTCGCGTCTGACCTAGCTAACTATTCTAAGCTATTCATACATATATACATTTGTGAACCATACAATCGAAATTGCATGATTCACAAATGAATACGTGTATATCGGAATGAAACGAACTAAAACTATTCGATTCAGTTCGTTGAGGGGAAAAAAACAAAACCCTCCCACCATGTGTATGTATGTGCACGTGTGTGAGAGAGATGATCTCATATGTGTGTTCAAGTGATGTAGGTGAGTCACTGTATCGCGATAATAATATCTAGAGGGCTCCGCGCGGGGGCGACCTAGGCTCGAGATATTACTGAGAACCGCGATGTGTGCGGGAGCGAAAGAGGATAAGAAGCGATGTCAACTTAGTAGTTAACGTGTTCGTGCGAATCATTGGAGCGCTCGGAGATAGAAAATATCTTGATGAAAAACCATCGCACGCTGTTCAAAATAAATAACTCATATAAGATAGAGTAAATCGCGTATTTACGTCTATCTTCCCCTAAAACGACCGTTCAATAATAATAATTTTTGTTATGTCTATTTTTAGAATTAAAACGTCGACACGAAGCTATGGATATGTGACCATGTACGCCAGCTGCATACGCCGAACATGATGTAATGCACTCGATGACCTCGACGCAACGACACGTTGTATTCGCTATATAGGGCGCGCACTGAAAACTGCGGTTTTATGAAAATACAATCGAAAACAGCACTCGCGACTCACAGTAACACTACGTATTACACGGCAACACAATGTATCACTATACTCGCGAATATCGAATATTGCTCCGACCGCGTCAACACGACCATCCCCGGCCGTGTCTGGATCGGAACTCCTTCTTGATGACTGGGTTGTTTTCCGAACCGGTGGTAGTTTTGACGTTCATAAGCGCCTTATTAGGGCCTAAACTGAATAAAGTATTTTTGATTTGATTTGATTTATCGCGCTCAGACTTTCTAATGATATACTGTAAATAGTGAAGCAGAACATTTAGAGTAATAGACTATAGCTAGGTAAGCATTGTAGACAGCTACCTACTCCTTAATTTTCATAATGTACCTAAACAAATAAATATCTCAGTCACTACACATTTTCTATTCGATTTTGAGGAACTCCCTGGTGAATCTCCGAAATCCAAGGTCCAATGCTAATGAATCATTAAAAAAAGAAATTTCCTAATCTGTTTATAAATACCAATGTTTTGAGTTAATAAGAACAAAAAAAAATTAAGAACGTTTGCCAAATATTAACTTCGAAGTTTACATCAGAAGTATTTGTTAGATAATATTAAATAAAATAAAATAAATAAAAAACAGTACGTGTATCAGTGTACACACGTAGGAAGCGAAACTTCTCGGGCTTATATCTATTAAATTGAATTATATATGTACACAAACTATATACTATACAAAGTCCCGTAGTATA
>MU161007.1:14221-56279 GCA_015888305.1 Antheraea pernyi
CAACTTCTCTATCGGAGGCCATACCGGGGCCTGAGGAGGGGAGTGGGGCGAAGGAAGACATGAAAAACCTCCCTGCCAGAGGGGCAGGGGGGCGCGCCTTAATGAATTTAACGGACTATCCCGAGTCCGGATCAAAGGGAGCTTATAAATAAATAATAATAAAAGCTCTAACTACTAGTAGCGATGGGTCACTGGGCAACAACGTAGCTCGAATACAATAGCGACAGCGATGACTCACTCTGCAACAATGTGCAGCGCGCACATCTGGCGCGCAGGTGCAGCGCGGCGAGTGTCGGGCACGCCGGCAACCTACGTCGATCACGATGCGCCGTACAATGTACATATGTTAAAATGTACGTAAAATATTCTGAAAAGAGCGACCAACAATTGAATTTTCGATTAAAACGTCGACACGAAGCTATGGATATGTGACCATGTACGCCAGCTGCATACGCCGAACATGATGTAATGCACTCGATGACCTCGACGCAACGACACGTTGTATTCGCTATATAGGGCGCGCACTGAAAACTGCGGTTTTATGAAAATACAATCGAAAACAGCACTCGCGACTCACAGTAACACTACGTATTACACGGCAACACAATGTATCACTATACTCGCGAATATCGAATATTGCTCCGACCGCGTCAACACGACCATCCCCGGCCGTGTCTGGATCGGAACTCCTTCTTGATGACTGGGTTGTTTTCCGAACCGGTAGTAGTCTTTGACGTTCATAAGTGCCTTATTAGGGCCTAAATTAAATAAAGTATTTTTGATTTTGATTTTAATGATAGATATAACAAGGTTCCTTTGATTAGCGAAGAAAAACTAGATCAAAACTTTTGTTTATAGTGTAGTAGTCTTTGACGTTCATAAGTGCCTTATTAGGGCCTAAATTAAATAAAGTATTTTTGATTTTGATTTTAATGATAGATATAACAAGGTTCCTTTGATTAGCGAAGAAAAACTAGATCAAAACTTTTGTTTATAGTAAGACCATGTAATTTAATAAAATGCCAACTGTACAACTAAGCTTCAGTCTGGATATCTCTTGTGTCTTCTGTCTCACTTACCTTCACTCATTCACTCACTTACTGACTCACTCACTAACCTTTTATATGCAGGATTTTCAACAGAAATATTTCCGTAAGATTTTTCGAACTTTTTTGTTATGTCTTAGCAGGCAAGTCGGTCGCATGATGTTAAGTGATCACCATCGTCCATAGACACTAACAACATCAGGGGAGTCGAAAGTGGGTTCCCAGCCTTTGTTTAGGGGTAAGGGAAGGAGAGAGAAAGGAAACGGATGGGAGGGGAGGTGGACCTCCGGCGTTCTCACTGACCAAACGAAACGCAACAATGCAAGCACTATTACTTCACGTCGGTTTTCTATGAGAGGGTGGTACTACCCCGGGGGAGCCGACCCATTGATGCTGAAACATCAGCGTGGTTCTACCACCTACAAAACCTTTTATGCAAATCTTGTTCTGACAATTACAATAAGAACAGAAAATACTCATTTAAGTCCAGGCATTCTGAAGTGATGCACTTACATAATGTATGTAAATGATTTTTATTTATATTGAAGATGAATAGAATAGAATAGACATAATATTCATCTGAGTTACAAAAACTTACGTTAATCACAAAATCTGCAATGTAATGTAAAAATAATTTGCTAAATCGAATCTTTTTAAATAGTTCATGTGAATTTAGAAAGAGAAAAAGGTTATACAACACAATCAGTGTGAATGTCGTGTTTCTAGCTCATCACAAATAAACGAATCTGTCTGGATTTTAATGGCTGTGTATATGTCTAGACATCGCGTATATATTTAACTGTGGAATTGTAGTTCTCTAAAATTTATACGGACATATAATATTGTAGATCATAATGATAACTATGTAAAGTTTTGTACTTACTATTTTTTTAATGTATGGTGTACATTTTTGGAATTATTCTTTATTTAGTTATTATTTCTAGTGGCACAAATTTAATTTCAAAAACGAGAAATGTATGGATGTTGTAAATAAATAAATTTATTTTTATTAGAGGCGGTGTTTATGTAATTAATTTTATTATAACTTTCCAATCGTTCAATCAAAATACTGTTTAAATACTGATTAAATATTAAATACTACCTATTGCTACTGGCTTCGTTCGCATTAGTTTAGATTTGACATATCCATACGGAATAGATTTTTTTTCGTGCAGAGATTTTCGTGTGAAGCGGACAACGAAAATAATATTGGGATTCTTTTAAAATTATTTCTTATTCAGTCGGTATGAATGTCAACATAATTTTTCTATTATGTTTATTTGTCATGTTGTGGGCTTCTAAAGAATAATCTTATTCAAAATTCGGATTTTTCCGAAACAGTTTTTTGAAATGAAAAAATAAACGTTTTCAGTGAATTACTTAATTTCAGAAACTCACGTTTCTCGTTGTCCGAAGAACTGAAAGCGTAACAGGTAAGCAAAAAAAAAAACATTCGCACTTATAATTATACTAGTTAGGTATTGCTCGCGCTTTCGTTCGCATTAGTGTCCGTTCGCTCGCATTGGTGTCCTTTCGTTCGCATTGCTGTCCTTTCTCTCGCATTGGTGTCCTTTCGCTCGCATTGGTGTAGATCGGACCGTATATTATGTCCTTTTATCTTTCTTTTCTTTTTTCGTTCGAAAACGTAACAAATAAACTAGTAATATTAGTTAAGGGTTACAAAATACCGAGTTTATTATAATTCTCACTAGATGGCGGTGCAACGAATCAATTTCCATAACGTCGCGTTCAACCAACCGCCATAAAGACTAGGATGTTTAGATATTTGAACATGTAGAATATTTAGAAAACATCCATTTTGTCATAGATCTAATTTATTAAAACAAATAATAAAAAAATGCGTCTGAAGCTATGGGGACAGCTACCATACCTATAAAATCTTTGATAAAGGTTTAACCGAAGTATTGTACTTACTGGAAAACGTTCGGTAAAAATAATTGCTCCATCTCATAGTGGATCGAGTTTCTAAAGAGAATGTGTTATCTGGATCGTTCGAACTAATGCGTTTTGAATCGCTCGATGGGATACCCAACTTTATAATCTTGATCCGAAGTTGTCGAAGCGAGAGGAAAACTAAAATTTCTCAAGCGAAGCAAAAAAGCTTTGATGTTTTTCCTTTGCTATAATAAATTATTGAACTGAAATTTTTAAAATGTATTTCAATTTTACAGACAGCTTTTTGCTCAGTCAGAAGAGATGTTTCGCTTCGTGAATACTTACTAAGACGAAAGTGTTTCTTCTTTGTAAAAAGGTGGTTAGTTCTTACAAATTTGTCGGTATTCTTTTGTTCTGAATCTATCTTTGGCTAGGATCTTTGTAAATAACTATTATGGCTAAATTGTCAGTTGTAGTAATAATTCAAAAGCAGGTGATTCTAGACTCATTTATTGATTAAATATAAATGATGTTTTATTCATTAAATCTAATTTTTTTTCTCGAACTGACTACGCTATTGGCTTTTTTAGAGGCCTCTACAGCTTCACCGGACTTCTAAGGTGAGCGCTTAAGGCACTCAGCCGATGTTGTTTTTAGGTAACATGCTCAAGGGCGCACGGCACACCTCGGCTTGGGCTGTTACCTGAGAAATCCCGGATCTGACCTAGCTAAACTATTCTAAGCTATTCATACATACATTCATTTGTGAATTATACAATCGAAATTGTATGATTGATGATATGAATGATTAAATCTATATATAAATAGGGGAAGACAAAACAATGTGGTACATTTTTCTCCTCTGTTTGTTAACCGATTTTCTTATTTTTGTTTAGTATATGTTATATACATTACATATACATACATACATATTGTTATTTTTATAATAAAAATGTAAATCTAACGTGTTTGTACTTTTACGATTTTCGTGAAAAAAATTATTGCAGGTGTCTTCGAATAAGTAATAGAATACATTTCTTTTTTTTTTAAACGTCTGTATGTCTCTTTGTTTGAACACGCATCACTATTAAAGTACTGAGTTTACAGTAAAAAATTATAAGTCATATTCTCGACTGTCACCTTAGTCTTTATTTCATTAAAATCGGTCCATTCTATCAAAAGTTATTGAAATTTGAATGATGACTCGAGTTACGTACGGGAGATGAGTATACTAATATTATAAAGCTGGAGGTTATTTTTCGAACTGATTACGCTATCGACCTAGCAAGGTCTTTGGAACAACGGTAAAACAACTCGGTTGGAAGCAGACTGATTTATTAAAATAATAAGGATTACCTAGGTACATATGTGTATATATACATATATGTACCCTACAGTATTAACAGCTTCACCGGACTACAATCATAAAGCTGGAGGGTTTATTTGGTTGTACGCAATAATCTCAGAAACTACTATTCCGATTTAAATAAAATTATTTCAGTGTTAGATAAGTCATTTATCGAGAAAGACTATAGGGTATATACATCATCACGTTAAGACCAATAAGTGCGGAGCACCGATGACGAATGTTTCAAAATCGGAGTGATTTTTCCTTTTGTGAGCTTCCACTGCGTGTTAACGTTAGACCAAACTAACTATTCCACGTAGACGAAGTCGTGGGCACAGGCTAGTATATACATATACTATACATATAATAAAAATATAAATCTAAAGCGTCTGTAGTTTTTTGATTTTCGTGAAAAAAACTGTTGCCGGTGTCTAGGAATAAGTAATAGAATACATTTCAATCATTTTTGAAAGTGTCTGTCTGTCTGTTTCTTTGTATAAACACGGATCATTGCTAAAGTACAAAGTTACATTAAAACCTCAAATCGCAAATCATACAGCATATCTTCAAGAGTAACTGAGTTTTTGTTTTATTAAAATCGGTCCACTCTATCAAAAGTTATCGTAATTTGAATGACGAAGCGGCGTAAGTAAGAGTGACTTAATGGACTTAGTGCACTTAGTGGACTTAATTATTGACGTGACTTTATTAATCCCTGTTTTTTACATAAGTTTCCACGCGGGCGAAGTCGCAGGCACAGCTTGTCATTAATAAAAATGGAAATAGTTATCTCTTTTTTCAATTCTGTCATTATCTTTGGAGATTTTCTTACTATTTTGTGCTTCACTTACTTTTTTATATGGAAATTTTTAACTTGACTTTTAACTTTTCCTTGCGATTTTTCAAAAATTTTCTTTCATACTTCCTTTATCCTGACAGTTACATACATAATAAAAGATAAATTGTCCATATAGTTCCAGACTTTCTGAAGTGATACACTTGTACACATTCCGGAATTGATTTTTATTTATATAGAATGAAATCTCCTAATCCAGAAATTATATGAAATTTATTTTAAGTCGTCTTATAGCCTTTTAAAGACACATTTTTATTCTATACCTTTACCTTTATAGTATACAAAGAAAATTATTATAATAATGATTCGCCTATATTTTTAAAATTATATAAGCATTAAATATACTTGCTAGAATGTGTTAATTTAGCAGAATACAAAAAAGATGGGTATTACGAAAATTTTACAAACAATAAAAATACGTGATCATTTTTGTTTTGATTCACCAGTTCCTTTTATCTGATTAAACTCTTTGTTGTAATTCGTTTTGTGATCCATCTGTTGTTATGAATTATAAATGAGTGGATAAAATATACCAAATCAAGGCCCTGAGGCAAAATATACGAGTAACGTCCAATAAAACGTTAGAACGTTATGCAAATCCTTTGGGAAACATAATTATTATCAAAGTTAGATTATTTATTATATAGCAAAAATGAGTTTTTGTAGAATTTTAAAATATCATTTGGTGTGCAATCTTAAATCGAAATATGGGAGAAAATGAATTACGTATGGTTATTGAATAGTTTTACAAGATTATTTTTATCCTAGCACAAGTCAATTAAGGTTTACGGAATATAGTTGAGGTAAATGTTTCACCGTGTTTATAGTTACAGGGGAGTGCCGCAGGATTTTATGTGAGTCAGTGTTCCTAGAATTTAATTGGTAAATATTTGAAATTAAAACAATTACCGTCTGATAAGTTGGATTAAAAAAGGTCTCTTATCCACATATATGTATTTTTTATCTTATTCTTAATGTGACCTACGACCGTGCTATGGTTACATCACGATTTATTCTCTCATAGAAAGTTGTGACTCAGTTGCTAGGATTTGACCCTACGTCCATCGACACCGTGTTCGAACACGCTATTAACTAAGCCACCGTCGCTAGATAAGACTACCGTAAATATCTGAGCCTGTAGCCGCATTCGGCTCGATTTTTTATTATTATTTATTATTTTTGTAAGTGGTACCACCCTCTCACAGAAAACCGACGTGAAGTAATAGTGCCTGCATTGTTGCGTTTCGTTCGGTCAGTGAGAGCGCGGGAAGACCACCTTTTTTTTTTACGTGGGGAAATCCCTTATGGATGTCCCTTATGTCCGACTCGCACGGACTAAAACCCCACGGTGTACGTCTGCCACCATAGTCGGGGCGGCACGAGATCTCTACAGATTTCATCGTGCCGCCCCAGCGGTTGGCCCAGCAGCGAAAGCGCCGCCGCCGGGCCCCTCATGAAATATGGTATAAATTCGATTATGTCGTACATATGATTACAGTATATTGAATAATCCATAGATTTTTTTCTTATTTTATGATTTAGGTACCTCAATTTAACGGGCGGCTGATCACTATTAAATAAGCCGACGAAACTAGACCGCGGCGCATACAACCCTAAATATTTTGAAATAACTTGCTTACATAAGCAAGCTAGCTCAGGTCAAGGCTCAGGGCACAGCGATACCGGTGCGATTTGAAATACGCTTACTTATTTATATTTACTTAAATAATATAAGATAAATATTTTTATCTTTTCAATTGTAGGTTTACCTTCGTGTTTAATTTTTATCGGTTTCTGTCATGTTCAGCTAAAATCTAACGTTCTTGACAATAGCCGTATTAATTGCCCGGTTTCTTAGGTTTTTTAATTGTAGTTTATCTGTTTAATAGCGTTATCGGTTCGATAACTCATCTAATTGCGTTTCTGAACACACAATCATACGATGAATGTCAGTAAAATTTCAACGGGCCATTTGACAGTTTTTCTTATGGACAACTTTGTTGAGTCAAAACTATTGGAAGTTTAACCCAGTAATATGCATTCAATTTGAGTTTGACACTAAAATTGTGAGATAAATTTGTTATCACGCTATTTACGTTAGGCGCTGAACAAATGTGAACAGTTAATACATGTTGTGCCTACAGTATCATCAGTACACAGTAACTTGGATATAAAAATTAATTAAAGGATAAATCAGTATGTGTTTATATATTTTAGATACAGACTTTGTACATTTACTATCAAGTAATATCAAGATAGAAGAATTGTATTGGCGTGCGTGACAACTTATAAAAGGAGTTTTTTTTATTATTTCCATATGAGATCTAATATATCAGGGAAACAAAGAAAATATCAATTTGCTACTATTCTTTATTCTATATGAAAGAATATCCCTAGGGTTGAGGTACTTTAATGGTAAAAATCCAATTGTAACGAGCGTTTGTAACTTCGATGGGAAAACATATTTTATCGGGCAAGAGTAATATTGTATTTTTACTGATCATGTTGGCACAGCGACCGTATTTTCTTTTAGTCGATGATTATTCTATTGGTCACGGAAAGTAATTTAAAAGATTGCTCAATCTTTATATATAAATTTCTTCTATACGCGTGTATGTCACTGAACTCCTCCTAAACGGCTGAACCGATTTTGATGAAATTTTAAATGTATATTTGGTAGGTATGAAAATAGGTCGTAAAGTATATTTTATACCTCTAGATGATAAGGGTGTCCCTATCCAGAATATTTTTTCAATTTTTTGGTGAATTATCTCTCTGTATTTTTTTTATTTACCAAAAAAAAAACCTATAATTCCATATTTTCATCTTCCTAACCAGCGATTTTTGTATGAACAATACGAAAATGATTCAACGGTTATTCGTATTTCAAATAAAACGAAATTTTTGAAGTTGCTGAATGACCGATGGAGCTACGTCCGCCTCATTGAAATTTCTTCCACATATTGGTAACGACGAGAGTCATTGTAATCGGGTTCTAGGTTTCTTAAGATATTTCGAGTTTGTAAATACAATTGTAACCGGTAGGTAACCGATTTCACGCAGACAAAGTTCGCTGGTCAGCTAGTTATCAGTATAAATATTTCATTAATTTTATTTCAAAGTCATTTTATTTTAAATACTATTTCAATGTTTTCAATAATTAATAGATATTATAAATTGTGTATGTAAATTTTAAAATCTTATTTTGTCCACCTTTATACTCTGTGCACATCTATAAATGATAAGGTGTTCTTGATAGCATACTTGAGGCAAGTCAAAACAACGTCTTAGTAACTATCCTAACTGATATTATAAATGCGAATGTGAGGTGTTTTTTTTTAATTTGTTTGTTAAGCTTTCGCGCTTTATTTCCTCAACCGATTTTCATTAAATTTTGCTTACACGTTGTTAAGGATACAGAAAAGACATACGGTAACTTTTATCTAGAAAACAGTCTAAAGTACATCTAAAGTACATTAACGCGCACGAAGTTGCAGGCGAAAACTAGTGGTTAATATAAAGAAAATAATTTCTACAAATAATCTTAATAATGAGCACATGCGATAGTACAGGAAAATATTCAAAGCACATTAAGGAAGTAATTGACTGGCATAATGTACGAGTAAACAAATATTTATCAAGGGTAACCATATGAGCCTCCTTGACGTGTCCGTCAATGGCGAACCTTAGTGTATTCGATTGTGATCACGTATAAGACTGGTGAAGCCAAATTTTGTTTTAAAGATCTTTTCCTAAGGCACACAATGCAATTGACCGCCAGTATTATATCAAAGCGTGTAGGAAGGCTTCGGACGGGGCTTACTTATATGACGTTTCGCATATAAATCTTGTAATCGCTTTTCTACATAATTAATAACAACTTTATAAACAGTTACGCCATTCTAGTCTTTGTTGTACGAGCCATTTCCAACCTGATCATTCATCATCATTATTATTACCCTTATCCCACCTAAGTAGGGTCGGCACAACATGGTTTCTTTTTACACTCTCTCCTGTCAAATGTCATCTCAGTATTCACACCTTTTAGTTTACACAGTCTATCCATACCTTTTTCGGTCTTCCTCTACTCGTATACCCATCAACAAACATACTCAACACTTTTCTAGTTACATGGTTTTCATCTCTCCTCATGACATGCCCATACCATGGTAACCTATTTCTCTTCAAGTTCTCTGTTACTGGTGCTATTTTCAAACTTCCTCTAATATATTCATTCTTAATCTTATCCATTCTAGTCACACCACACATCCACCTTAACATTCGCATCTCTGCGACATGTAATTTTCTCTCATCCGTCTCTTTCGTAGCCCAGCAATCGGATGTATACAGCATGACTGGTCTTATCATAATTTATAAACCTTCCCCTTGAGTTTCTAAAGCATTCGTGTGTCACAAGCTACCCCAGACACATTTCGCCATTTCATCCATCCTACATTTTGCCAACCTCGCACGGAATATTGCAATCAATTAGATGGTACTTTAAGTTATCCGTGTGAAACAAGAGCTGTCCTCCAGATGTGCGTTTTCCTTCCTTTAGTTGTGGTTAGGAGACAGTTTTAAGTAGCCTTTAGTCATCCATACGAACAAGATGTCCACACCATCTTAGTTGACCTTTTATAAGCAAGGACTATGCCACACAGCTCCGTCTGTGTGAGTACTTTTGAATTTAAAACTTAGTCCCGTTTTATACGAAGCATTGATTGTAGCTCATATGGAAAAAGTGAAGACGCGTTATATCCACCCTTATAAAGTCACTAATTCTCAGGGTCATTGTCTTATACACAGCGATCTTAGTGTGCTACCAGAAATCGTGGGAGTCTTAAACTCTTTTACATAATTTTCTGAAAGATGTCGCAGACTTGGTAAGCCGTGAGGAAATTTCTATTTTAAGGCGTTCATCATTACGAAGAAAACTTTCATTAAAATGAAAAATCTCACTCTTAGATAAATCAATGATCAAACCCAACCCTTAACACAATGTATTGAGGCTGTTCAAGAAACAATATGGGGTGGCAATGCCAAAAGTATTTCTTTATAACCGGGATAATAGCTAAGTTATCTGATAACTCTTCTACGCTGCCGTAGCCTATGTTGAAGAATCACCAGCTTTCCAATTCACGCACACCATAAACAACAAAACCGCTTTTCGTGCCGGGTCGATAGTGTCAAAGAATGTATCCGAATGCGAGAGCGATTTCATATTTATTTATACGAGTGGACATCCAGTGGTCGAATTCGACCATAATTCATTAATTTCTCAAGCTTCAATATTAAGGGAAAAAATACATTTAAAAAAAATTATATCACTAAAGGTTGTTAATAGCTAATAAACAAAAAAAAACCGTTGAGGAAGAGAGAAGGAAGATATCCTTAACTGTTTTCCCTTCACCTATGCAAATATAAAATTAAAATACATGTGTTATCTATGTGTTGAATATTAGGTGTAACGTGTTTTACGCAAAATATGCTTACATTTAAATATATCAGAGCTTGTCAGTGTATGTAATGTACATAGAATGTCGTAGAATATTCGTCATGTCGCGACACTGTGACACGGATAAAAGTTGTTATACGTTTGCAATATCAGGACTTTTTACAGTATTTCCTAGTGTATATATCATTACGCTTGTCCTAAGGGTTGAGTAATCGTTAACGTGAACATGGTATTAAACTAAATTATAAAAAAATAAACAGTCCACAATTAAGTCAAATAAAATAAGGAGTTTCAATGAAACAACGAATCAATCTTCCTTAAATAGCGGTCGTAGGTCTACAAGGTTCCGCTGTACAGACAATATCGCTACATCTATACATATCAGTCGCAAAGTAGCTCATAGGGCTGATATTCTGTATAAGTTTGGTTATATAAGTTACGCAAATATGTTATTTCTAAATGTTATTTGTATATGCTAATTCTGAGTAGATTTAATCTAAGTTGGTTATAATCTGCAGGTTCCAGTAACCACTTAACAGAAATAGGAGTGCAAAAACTGCTCTATTTAAAAAAAAAAAAACAAAATAAACATAGTTCGGTAGGCAACGTCTCCCGTACTTTATTCTTCTTGGTTTATGAATTTAGCAATGTAATAACACGTAATCCTTTAGAAAATCTTTAAGCCGCTTTACCTAACGAAACGGAAGTGAAACCTCTTTGTAAAATTTAAAGAACAATTTTCTTTAAACATTCTTTTAAAGAAAAAGCAATCCAGCTAAAGCTGATTGATTTTACTGAAACTTAACAAGAGTCGACAGTATTAACAGGCAGAGTTGACAGTCTACAGTCAACTAATATTATTCTTTACACGTAGTGTTGAGGTTTGAAATTAAATACATGCTCACTTTATAGTCTGCAACTTTATATGATTTTTATTTTGCCCTGCAGTTTTATTCACTCTTAAGGTTTCCTTAATTTATTATTTCTTAGCAATTCCTTAACCATTCGTAGATGGTAATTGAAGTTTTCATTTCGTGATGCAGATTAAATAATTTTATTTTATTCAGAAAAGACTTCGTATAGCTATCTGTTAATCGTCTGAACTAATAAGTAATGGAATTTTCATTTACCGGTGAACAGTAATATATTATTTAATTCTATTACTTGGAACCTTATATTGAATATTTAAAAGATTCAAATGTCCCAGTGTTCAAGTAAGTCATTTATCTACATTAACCAATTAAAATAAAAAAATAATCATTAAAAACAATAATTTTATTTTATTCAGAAAATACCTCGTAAAGCTATTTGTTACTTATCTGAACTAATATGGAATAGAATTTAGATTTACCGGTGAACGATTTAATTCTATTACTTGGAACCTTACATTGAATATTTAAAAGATTCAGATGTCCCAGTCTTCAACTAAGTCATTTATCTACATTGATCAATAAAAAAAAAGAATCATTAAAATCGGTTTCAAATGACGAAAATATCAATTAACATACATTAAAAAATATATATACCACTGAACCTAATATAATATTGATCGCTATCCAGTTAAATAATAGGTCTTTACCTATGAAATTGCCGTTCTTCAGTACTGGCCACTTCAAATTAAAATAATTTTTGTTTGGCTAAGAATTCTAATTTCAAATTTATTTTATTTTAAAAACATGGATTTCTTTTTCCAAAAGTAGTCATTTGTTTATTGATTAGTGTTACATTTTAATCGCATGTCAATCTTTTTTGTCATCATGGATACGTTAAAAATTCGAGTAATCTATACTAATATATAAAGCTGAAGAGTTTGTTTGTTTGTTTGTTTGTTTGTTTGTTTGTTTGTTTGTTTGTTTGTTTGTTTGTTTGTTTGTTTGTTTGTTTGTTTGTTTGTTTGTTTGTTTGTTTGTTTGTTTGTTTGTTTGTTTGTTTGTTTGTTTGTTTGTTTGTTTGTTTGTTTGTTTGTTTGTTTGTTTGTTTGTTTGTTTGTTTGTTTGTTTGTTTGTTTGTTTGTTTGTTTGTTTGTTTGTTTGTTTGTTTGTTTGTTTGTTTGTTTGTTTGTTTGTTTGTTTGTTTGTTTGTTTGTTTGTTTGTTTGTTTGTTTGTTTGTTTGTTTGTTTGTTTGTTTGTTTGTTTGTTTGTTTGTTTGTTTGTTTGTTTGTTTGTTTGTTTGTTTGTTTGTTTGTTTGTTTGTTTGTTTGTTTGTTTGTTTGTTTGTTTGTTTGTTTGTTTGTTTGTTTGTTTGTTTGTTTGTTTGTTTGTTTGTTTGTTTGTTTGTTTGTTTGTTTGTTTGTTTGTTTGTTTGTTTGTTTGTTTGTTTGTTTGTTTGTTTGTTTGTTTGTTTGTTTGTTTGTTTGTTTGTTTGTTTGTTTGTTTGTTTGTTTGTTTGTTTGTTTGTTTGTTTGTTTGTTTGTTTGTTTGTTTGTTTGTTTGTTTGTTTGTTTGTTTGTTTGTTTGTTTGTTTGTTTGTTTGTTTGTTTGTTTGTTTGTTTGTTTGTTTGTTTGTTTGTTTGTTTGTTTGTTTGTTTGTTTGTTTGTTTGTTTGTTTGTTTGTTTGTTTGTTTGTTTGTTTGTTTGTTTGTTTGTTTGTTTGTTTGTTTGTTTGTTTGTTTGTTTGTTTGTTTGTTTGTTTGTTTGTTTGTTTGTTTGTTTGTTTGTTTGTTTGTTTGTTTGTTTGTTTGTTTGTTTGTTTGTTTGTTTGTTTGTTTGTTTGTTTGTTTGTTTGTTTGTTTGTTTGTTTGTTTGTTTGTTTGTTTGTTTGTTTGTTTGTTTGTTTGTTTGTTTGTTTGTTTGTTTGTTTGTTTGTTTGTTTGTTTGTTTGTTTGTTTGTTTGTTTGTTTGTTTGTTTGTTTGTTTGTTTGTTTGTTTGTTTGTTTGTTTGTTTGTTTGTTTGTTTGTTTGTTTGTTTGTTTGTTTGTTTGTTTGTTTGTTTGTTTGTTTGTTTGTTTGTTTGTTTGTTTGTTTGTTTGTTTGTTTGTTTGTTTGTTTTCGTGCAGGAGCAGCGGAGACGAGCGATTGACCAACGCTGGTTGGAGATGTGCCAGCTTCTTTATCATTGTGTTCAGTTCTTCACAGTACACATCTGCAGTAATGCTCACCCCGTTTGGTAAGAAGCTGGGATGAATCACACTGGCGCTAGACCACCAAACAGTGACCATCACTTTTCTAGGGGTAAGTTTTCGTTAGCCAAACAAAAATTATTTTGATTTGAAATGGCCATAACTGCAGAACGGCAATTTCATAGGTAAAGACCTATTATAATGTTGATCGCTACCCAGTTAAATGTGTTTGCTATATTGGGCATTTTATTTAAATCAAAATTGTCATATAATCATTGAAATAATATGCCTATTAGGCCGCTATACTACGCGTCGCTAGTATGTCGTAAGGAGAGCAAGCGCAAACCGGTCGGTCACGCTTGCTAGCATGTCATGATGCGAAATCCTAACTTTATCTCTTGACAAATAAATATCGCTCAACGCGTCTAAAACAGTTTTCACTTAGAAAAATGAGACCAAAGTTGCAAAATTATTAAATAATTTTGCTGTGACATTATGAGATATGAACGTCACGATTCCATAAATCCGTCCCCCCACTTGTCACATCTTGTCACAGTAAGCGACTCACCCCTCCCCTGATAAACGCGATTTTTTTATGAAAGGCCACTTAAAACATCTAATTAAAATAAATTTACTATTAATATAGACTAAAATAGTCCTTTTTGTAGAGAAAGCGCTAAGATTAGTTTCGTAACGTTATAACTAATTTATTCAGGTTTAGTTCTGTTCTATTCATTTTCATATCTGTCATAGTAATTGAAGTTGTCCACGTTCAACCGTGATCTGAATTTCGTAGTTCGTTTATAGCTTCTGTACTCTATGGTAATGTGGAAAGCTCTTGAGTCGCCTTTTATGTTTGTACATTTTGATGTTATTCAAATGATTTGTTTTTCTCTTTTGAGTTTACTTTTATAATTAAAACACTTAACCTAATCCTTCCCAAATTGAACTTAAATTTTTTTTTATTATCTATACTTACTAATACATAAAGCTGAACAGTTTGTTTGTATGGTTGAACGCGCTATTCTCAGGAACTACTGGTCCGATATGAAAAAAAAATTCGGCTTTAGATATCTCATTTATCGAGGAAGGCTATCACGCTAAGACCAATAGGAGCGGAGCGCCAATAAAGAATGTTTCAAAATCGGGCATTTTTTCCTTTTGAGAGCTTTCGCTTCGTTGTAACGTTAGTTATTATATACGTTGCCATGGTAACGTGGTAAGTTTCTATCGCAAACATTTTCAAAGTTTATTTTGTCTTCCTATTCAAAAAGTTTATTCTACGTTAGTTTTGTTTATATTTTTTTATTTATAATCTATTACGTATTATAAAAATAATGTGTGTGTATGTAAAATTAAAATAACAACTTTTTGGTCAATGGATAAGGCTACAAAAATAAAATCTTCTAAAATATTTTGTCTGTTTGTTTGTTTGTTCCGGGGAATCTCTAAAATGGCTGGACCTATTTTAACGGGGATTTTACTGGCAGATAGCCGAAATTATAGCGGTAGATATTTTGATATTGGATGATATTTTATTTGTCCGCTGCTTCGTCCACATTGCTATTTCCAGAATGGTTAACCGATTTTCACGGGGTGTTCACTGGTAGATAGCAGATCTCATAGAAGTAATTTAGGTTTTTTATTCGTCTTCGGCCGCAGTGGAATGTCCGAAATGCTTGAATTGATTTTCACAGGACTTTCACTGGCAGATAACTCACAATATAAGAAGTAACTTAGACTATTTTATATTGTTGGCCAAGACCTCGTCTGCAGTGCTATCTCCAAATTGGTGCAACCGATTTTCACGAGATTTTTACAGGCAGATAACTAACTAATGAGCTATTTTATTTTAAACTAGCGGGTTGCGCAGACGTTGTCTCGACCTGATAATAAAAAGAAAACAAATTATACCTAAGCCTTCGCCATGATTCATTTTATCTACTAGTGAAAATGACATGAAAATCCGTTCTCTATATCTATATAATAAAAGATTTCATTACTTCTTTATATAGTGTTAGTGAGCACTGAGGGTGCTATATAGTAGGTTAAAGTTCCAAGTATGTTGCTGATGATAAATCCCATCCCATTTGATATACTATTCGTATTTACATATCTAATGTACACGTTACATGTTACAGTAGATGTCGTGCATGTCGTACTTACAAATGTTTTTGAAAAAGCATTTCTGTAATGTACACACCTACTTACAATTTTACATTTCTTTAAAACATCTTAAAAAAGTGCGCGCGGAGCCGCGGGTAACAGCTAGTCTGTACTAATATTATAAAGCTGGAGGGTTTGTTTGTTTGAAAGCGCTAACTACTACTGGTCCGATTTGAAAAATTCTTCCTGTGTTAAATAAGTCCTTTATCGAGATCCTTTATAAGGCTATATACTATATATCATCACGCTAAGACTAATAAGAGCGGAGCACCAATGAAGAATGTTTCAAAATCAGGATGTTTTTTCCTTTTCAGAGCTTCCGTTGCGTGTTAGCGTTAACCCAAAGTAAATATTCCACGCAGACGTAGTCACGGGCAGAAGCTAGTGTGTTATAATAACGTTAAATATTATTCAAGAACTAAATAACTTTGATGAAATGAAAACTATTGATGGGTTATAAATATGATAATAGTAGTGTGTTGATATGTACACGAGTGTACTTGTCTGCATATATGTAGGAATGGATAAACGTGTATAAATAAAAAGAAATATAGATTAATTACATATTTGATCCATAAAGTGAAGAATCGCTCAAAACACTCATATCCAGTAGTAATGTGTACTTTAAAAACTGTGTTTCTTAAAATTCGAATAACTTTATGAAGCTATCACGTTTAACAATTTTCTTGTTCGAATAAGAAGGGTCTGAGAAGGAAAACAGAAAAGTTACAATCCATCAAATAGTTATCCAATCCAATAATTATATACACAGATTTAATGATAATATTTATATTTAAAAAAACGTATATTAGTCAGAATTTTTTGGAGTTACAGCTGCGTTTATCCCTCATTTATATTTCATCATACTTTCTTCAATGAACTCTATACCGACCGTTTTTTAAACCTCTAAGAGGATCCAACACGATTCTTTATACTTTCGGTATACCTAGATTTTTGTTAATATATATAAACTACTTTAGAAACCTTTACTGGTTTACGAAGATCTCGGTCACGTTTCCCATTCTAAGACGAATTAAGGCGAAGTAATGCGGCTCACGATTCACGTGCTTGCCCTTTTTTTCTACACATGGAAGCTTATTTGAAAAGCTGACACATTTTTGTGTTGCTTGAACTGTCTCTATTTATCTTACCCTTTTTTTAATATCATAGGAGGTAAACGAAAAGGCGGGTCGTCTGATGTTAAGTGATCACCGTCGTCCATTGACATTAGCAACACCAAGGGAGTTGCAAGTGCGTTACCAGCCTGGGTTTGGTGGGAAGGGGGAAGAGGGTAGGAGGATTGGGAGGTGAGAGGGAAGGGGATGTGGGTCTCCGGCGCTCTCACTGACCGAACGAAACGCAACAATGTTCGAGCACTGTTACTTCACGTTGGTTTTTTGTGAGAGGGTGGTGTTACCCCGGGCGAGCCGACCCATTCATGCTGAAACCAGTAATAGCTTCAGCGTGGTTCTACCACCTAATAAAAACTACCGTATTTGTTAGTGCAATTCAAAAACAATAGACCACTACCGAGAGAGACTATGTGGTGTAAGGGGTGTCGAATAACACCATAAGACTTGAGACACCCAAGCCAACCTCACCTGCACGTGGTACACGCTGCTGAATAACGAACGAGGCAATGGCGAAAACTGGGTTGTAGGGTTTTACAGCCTGACTGGGTCGCAACCACCATGTACATGGCGAAAAAGCCCGTCATAGTGATTCGCTTCTGCGGATCGCGTTTCGGGATCAGCCTGTACATATTCAGCTTTTCGCAGACCGGTATGACAGCGGCGACCAGCGATGGATATGGAGTGTCACTCGATGGTCGCCATTATTTTTGGATTGTACTGTGCTTACCATCAAGCATAGTGCAGTCATTTTGCCGTGCCACAATAAAAAAATAAAAAAGATTTCAAGCGATGATGGGTTAGTACATAGCACGTTCAGACACGGATGGACGTGGGTTCGAATCGTTGTAACTGAGTTAGAGTTTCCAGTGAAGGAAAACACCGTTATGAAACTATATCAGGATTTTTTCGAAGTCCGCCTGGCTATCTACCGCCTTCAAGTTGAAAATTTATAGCCAAGCACCTGTCGGTGTGTTCTGACATCTGCACTTAAGAGCCACTCTCCTCTATGCTTGGCGTGTTTACCATCTTGGACTACGTCAAGACGTCATTTACATCAGATGTGATTGTGACCAAACGTTAAAAAGCAAAAAAATAAGTGTGTGTGTACTTATGTACACGCGTTAGAAGTTATACTTCTTTGGGGTAACAAGATAAAAATCTTTTCAAAATTTCTATCTTTCGCCTACGTTTGTATAAAAAACGACACCAACAATAGAAAAAGGTATTTAATACATTGAAAGTTTTAATACAAAGAAATACAAACAACAAATACAAAGTAAGAAAATGTTGAATATAGCTAACTTCAGTGTGTCGGTTTTCCGTGACGGTGTGCGCGCACATCGTAAAAATTTACTTTCATCATTTTTCCCTAACGCGCCAAAAGAAGTATAACTTAAAAAAAGAGAATAGATAGCTCCCAACAAAATTAAAAATAAAACGTTTTTATAACATTTTTTCTTCATTGATCCTCACTTCTGCTGTGTTCGCATAATCAATAAAACTTAAAACTAAATGTTATTCCATGTATATTTATACTGATAAAATCCGCCTATTCGATCTCGGAAGCTTTTCGAAGAATCTATTGATCTTGATTTACGATTGTTCGTCTGTAGCAGTTTTTTTTTGCTGATGAAACACATTTATATCCCTTAACTTGACATTTTGTTAAGAAGGTTATTTGTGTTATAAAAAAAGATCATTCTCTGAAATCTTCTATCTTCTATATTATAATAAATCTACACAATAAGAAATTTCATATCTTCAGCAATCTATAAGAACATGTATTTATATCCAAAAATTAGTTTGGAAAATTATTGTAAATTTTGAGTACTTGTAAAATTCTTTTTAATTAATTAATTAAAGTATATAATAATCATTTTATAGAAATTGTAATGTTTGCCAGCTCGCCGGCTTTGTTTAAAAAGGCTATAAAACAGAGAATTGTGTCTTGAACTAATATATATCTTATTTTGTTACTGAATTTACAACTATGATATGTTTTAGAATGCTTCGATTGTCAGTTCGTCATTATGTTATGTATATTTTGTTTTATTTCATTGTACCCTCATACTGTATTTAATGTTTAATCTTACTAACTAACTACCATTCGTTTTGATTTTATTTACTACCCTAAAGTTTGTTTGAGCGGATTGTTCTCTAAGAACTATGTTGTTTTTTTATGGAAAATTGTTTACCTGTATTTTTGAGTACAGTTGTTTGTTGCCCTTAATAAATTAAAAAAAAATGCCTAAGATCGAATGGAAAGTGAGAAATAAAAAATAGAAATAATATTGAAAAAAACGAATATATAATTAAAACGGAAACCAACGATTGTGGATGATTGTCTTAAATAATATAACTTCTAATAAACATATATACACTCTGACGTTTCAATTAGGTAGAAAGTTCCAGCTCAATGCCTGAACATTTTCGACAGTCAAGTTTTTCAATTCCATTACTATAAAGTCTTCGTAGACTTGAGTTTCGTAACTCGACGTCTGTTGCCTATTTTGCTTGTAGATTCTTTTATAATAAATTCAAATTGAGTTTATAAATTTACTAAGTTAGAATTTATTAAAACTGATAATAAGGTTACAAAGTACTGAGTAACAGATTTCATTATGATACGTGCTATATTAACACATGTGTTTGAAAAACTATGTTTGCCTGATTGCGACAAGTTATGTACAGCCATCCGAAGCCATCAGAAGTACCGTAGTCCTGAGACCAATTATAAAAGGTTACTTACTACTCTTGAGTACTGAATTGGAATGTCTCATGTGCTACGTCGAATTACTAAACATATCCTTCGAGTCACACACCAGTACTAGTACCTAGTACTAATCACACTACAGTACAGGCAGGAGGAGAAGGCGCTTCGCCCAACTCCTCCTGCCACAGTAGCCGGACCTGAGGGGATGGGCCGGGGAGCCCATCTAAGTTATGTACAGCCATCCGAAGCCATCAGAAGTACCGTAGTCCTGAGACCAATTATAAAAGGTTACTTACTACTCTTGAGTATTGAATTTTGAACTGCAGAAATTGAAGAAATTTGAATGTCTCATGTGCTAGGTCGAATTATTAAACATATCCTTCAAGTCACACAGCAGTACTAGTACCTAGTACTAGTCACACAGCAGTACTAGTACCTAGTACTAGTCACACAGCAGTACTAGTACTTAGTACTAGTCACACTGCAATACTAGTACCTAGCTGTGTGATTCGAAGAATATGTTTAGTAATTCGACCTGGCACATTAGACATTCCAATTCAGTACTCAAGAGTAGTAAATAACCTTTTATAATTGGTCTCCGGACTACGCGACTTCTGATGGCTTCGGAAGGCTGTACATAACTTGTCGCAACCAGGTAAACATCGTTTTTCAAACACATGCGTTACTTTACTGAAGTAATAGGTGCGGCAGTTAAACCTTCCAAATCATACATAATTAGTACTCTTGAGGATTGAATGGAGATGTCTCGTTCAGTCCTAGGACTGTTACTTTATTAAATAACCTTTTATAATTGGTCTCCGAACTACGGTACTTCTGATAGCTTCGGAATGCTGTACATTACTTGTCGCAATCAGGCAAACATCGTTTTTCAAACACATGCGTTACTTTACTGAAGTAATAGGTGCGGCAGTTAAACCTTCCAAATCATACATAATTAGTACTCTTGAGGATTGAATGGAGATGTCGCGTTCTGTCCTGGGACTGTTACTTTATCGTAGGTGGTGCAGCCATGCTGAAGCTATTACTGATTTCAGCATGAATGGGTCGACTCGCCTAGTATTTTACCACCCGACTCACAGAAACACCCACGTGAAGTTCTTAAGTGCTTAACAGTGCTTGCATTGTTGCGCTTCGTTCAGTCATTGTGAGCGCCGGAGGCCCACCTCCCCAACCCTCTCCTCTTCTCTCCCCCTTTCCACCAAACACAGGCTGGCAACGCACTCGCGACTCCCCTGGTGTTGCTAGTGCCTGCCTGTTCGTTCGCCTCCTATGATATATAAAAAAAAGAAGTAATTGGTGTGGCAGTGCATGACGCTTCCGCAGTTCAACCTTGTAAATCTTAAATATTTAACACTCTTGAGTTATGAATTGGTATGTCTCATTTGCAAGTTCGTTTTATTAATCACATCCTTCGGACCACACAGCAATCCTAGCACTGTTACTTTACGGAAGTAATAGGTATGGCAGTCAATTTGCTCCCACGGTCGAAACTTAAACAGATTTTGGGGTGTAAGGGGTGTCGAATAACATCTAAGACTTGAGAGACCCAAGCCAACCTCACCTGCACGTGGTGCACCCTGCTGAATAACGAGCGAGGTAATGGCGAAAGCGGGGTGGTAGGATTTATAGCTTGACTAGGTCGCAACCAGCATGTATATGGCGAAGAAGCCCGTCATAGTAATTCGCTTCTGTGAGTCGCGTTTCGGGATCAGCCTGTGCATATCCAGCCTTTCGCAGGCCGGCATGACAGCGGTGACGGGCGATAGATACTGTGTCACTCGGTGGTCGCCATTGTTTTCGGATTGTGCTGTGCTTACCATCAGGCACAGTGCAGTCATTTTGCCGTGCTATAATTAAAAAAAAAGATGCTGTAGCTAGTACTTTAAATAATAAAATTGTTTATTTTCGGACTTGTAGCTATAATCTTCTACTAATTGGAACGATAATTTATTGGAGGATAAGAAAACAATAATAAAATCAACATCCAAATATTTTCATAATGGGCAGTCAAATAATGGGCACCAAAGTTCATGTCTATGAAAAGTATTTCTGTTTTTTTTAAATAATTTGATGTTGACTTGATATTTAAAGTAAACATATATGATAACGTAACTCTTTTAACAACATTAACGACAAAGTATGTATATACAATATAGAGTACCCAATAAATTCTTATTTTTCTTATATATAACAATTGTTCAAATAAAAACACTAAACCTTTTCTGTTCAATATAACTTATTAACTTAAAACTTCTTTAGTAAAGACTCAATACAGAGGAAGGTAACCTTTTGAGCCCTTTCAGTCATTCACTTGGCCTTTACTTCATCACAATGGACCGGATTTGAAGACTCGATGAGCGTGTAGCAACAAAGTATCTCTCCGTTCACAATGTACTGACAAAAATTTTGTTACACGCAAAACCGAAATAAGTTATTTAATTATTCCAATGATAATAATGAGTAATGAGAAAACTTTTAAGGTATACATGAGATTTAGAACTTTTAATAACGTAAATTGCCGGAGATATATTAAGTAATTCTCGATTAGTACGAAGGTAAATTCAACGTCTTCATTTACTCTATTCACTAAATTTCAGAAACCTTACCTAAAATTTGACACGACGATTACATATAACTTTATCACAATACTCAAGTTTTATCACTTATAAGTTGCTAAATAGAACAGCTTAATATAGATGAGGTTAAGTAATTTGATTGATATTATTCTGTAGTATCAGGTTCTATAAAAAATCCATTGAAAATCATTGGAGTGAATAAATAGGTATACTAAGGTTGACTTCAAAATAGGACATGTAGAAGAAAGCTACTCAAGATTCTCAAACCAGTTGCATAGACTTTCACGCGCGAGAGAAAGTATGAGTAGTAATATATTTGTCGCTTACACTGGGGCATTTTGATATTTTCCCACACCAACAAAGGACATATCAGTAATATTATTAAATATGTTTTTTTTATTTATGTCATAGTGGCCCAACGAACGGGCGGGTCCTGATGTTAAGATTTCACAAACGTCCATGGACACTAACAACACCAGAGGAGTCGCAAATGCGTTGCCACCTTTTGGCGAGGAGAGAGGAGGGCAGGTGGGCCTCTGGCTCTCTAACATAACATTAGAAACATATTTATTTCTCTGTTCATTTACATTTAGACATTTACTTAAAATCCTAAATAACTTTCGTTTACATGTAAATAGATCCGAAAGTTATTGCTGTAAAAAAGTTACCCAGCCCTTACATTTCTAAATAACCAGTAAAATTTATGGTTATGGTAGAAGCGACGCCGACGATGTTTAAATTGTAGATTTTATTTAGATTCGACCGTAAATTAGATGAAAAAATGTTTTTTCCCCACAGTCAATAACGTTATATTTTTTATAATGACTTTTATTTTTCATTTGTAATTATTATTACAATTATTATTTACAGAAATATAAATAAGGTTAAAGTTTGTCTACTATTTTTCTAAGTACACTATTCCCCATTTTGTTTTACGAACAACTGCAGTCATTTTTATTTTAAGAAGTCAACAACAACGCATATCTATGTCATGCCTTACGAGAAATGTACACAAACGGTTTTGGAAATTCAAAGAATATTAAACTTAACTAATTAACTAATAACGCACAAAATTTATTAAACGAGTGCTTTTCTCTATAAGAAAATCTCAGACGAGCAAAACTGTAACAAACATGTTATGAGTAAAACGTCTCATATCCACTATAATGAAAGCAGATATGTTGTACTTACTTACTCTTTAATAATAAAATATTCGTAGCTACAGCAAAAATATAGGTTAGATTTGGTAGCTTATGAAATGACTCGACAATTTTCTAAATGACGTAAAAGCAATTTATCGCTCACTTAAGTAATTTGTCAAATTGAACTACTATGTTAATAGATAAGTTTAAGTGCCGGCGATTAATTTCATTAATGTTTTTCCTTTCTTTTTTACAAATAATCGTCATGTCTTTCACTGACTGCTAAAAATTAAGCATTGTTTTAGTAGCCTCAAATCAGGACCATATAATATCACTAAATTATGAGCCTCGCGATTTCATTTTTTATTTTATTTTATATATCATAGGAGACAAACGAACATGCGGGTCACCTGATGTTAAGTGATCATCAGGGGAGTCGCAAATGCGTTGCCAACCTGTGGGGGGGGGGTTGACGAAGGGAAGGGGAGGTGGGCCTCCGGCGCTTTCACTGACCGAACGAAACGCAACAATGCAAGCACAGTTACTTCACGTCGGTTTTCTGTGGGTCGGGTGGTAGTACCCTGGGCGAGCCGACCCATTCATGCTGAAACCAGTAATAGCTTCAACGTAACTCTACCGCCTACAATTTTAATGCTCGACAGAGTCAAATATTTGAAGAATTTGGTCTGCTCTGGTAAGATTCATTTAATATTCTGTATATGAAAGTTGTAGCAAAATATATTTCATTTTCTAAATGAATTTAAAGTATAGCCGAAAATTATATTAAGTGTTTATAGTATTAATATATTATTTAAGGATGACCCTTAAAAACCAAGTTCTATATTATATCTCAGAACATATGCACACGATTAATTTGGTCGTAATTGAACTCCAAAATAAGTGTATATATTAGTATTTAATAGTAGTCAAGTTTTAAATAAAAATGACAAACTAAAAAACAAAAAAAGTATGTGTGTACCTATGTACACGAGTTAGAAGTTATAATATAAGTTTGGCGTAATAAGATAAAAATCGTTACAAAAATTTTATCTTTCACCTTATTCTATGTTTCTAGAAAAAACGACACCAACAATAGAAAAAGTTGACTATAGCTTACTTCAGGGTGTCGGTTTTTCGTGACGATGTGCGCGCGCATCGTAAAAATTTACTCTCATCATTTAACCTAACGCGCCGAAAGAAGTATAACTTTAAAAACAATTTTTTTTACATATAAAAATTCAGCTGACACCAGTGAATCATGATTAAACAAATCCATATTAAAAAGTATACCATTGTAAAAAGAGAGCGTGCGGTAATGGAGTAATGTTGGCTTAGGTTACATCTTGTGAGCGGTAGATCGAAAGTTTAGAAACTTATTAAACAACTGCTACTGCATAAATGTATGTACATGCAAAGAAGTGATTCAATAAAACTAATTCAGACCCCTTTTGAAGAGTCCGCAACAGCCTTACTTTAGATGACCGTAGGGGAGACCAGGGGATGGTTTATTCAAATTCTGTTAAGTCGCACATATTTTTATTACTTTGTTATATACTGCCGTAAAACTATATATCTGATAAAGTATTAAATTTGGACAATAGATGAAAAAAAATTATAATAGATTATAATATAGTGTACAGGCTTGACCTTATAAAATACCAAATATGAGTCAATCTACCCCATGCCCGGGTTTTGTTGACTTTTCGCTAGGGGTAAGTTGACCTAAGAAGGAAATAGTCCATAGATAATCCACACAGGAGAAGGATAACTAACACAAAATGTAATTGTGCGCGAGCTCTTCCTCAACACTAAATATTTATCTATATTTTATGTAGCGCTCTCCCGTGTCGATTGAGATAGAATTGATACTTTATTGTTGTAAAATAACCTGTTGATATTCTCTATAGAAGATATCTTTAGGTGTCATTCTTAGACCACCCTTTTTTCACGCCCACGTCGTTCTACAACAACAAATGTGAAATATACTTTGTTAGATCGTTTACATTTTATTTAATATATGTTGCGACTATTATGCAGTTGGTTGATTACGTAGTCAACCAACCCCATTAAAATATAATCAAATCAAAAATACTTTATTCAGTTTAGGCCCTAATAAAGCGCTTATGAACGTCAAAACTACCACCGGTTTGGAAAACGACTCAGTCATCGAGATTTCGAGAAGAACCGGCAAGAAACTCGATCTGGTACACCTTTTTAACATATATGAATATTTTTAGTGGATGCATAGAGAGGAGTCAATACCAGACGTCACCATCGTTCACGTATTGATCCACTCTATAATAGCCTTTAGACACTAAAACCCGCTTGACATGGTGCTTAAATTTACAGTCCGGCAAATCGGTAATATGTTTTGGGACTTTATTGTAAAACCTGACACTATTACCTAAGAAACCATTACTGGTTTTGCTAAGTCTGAAACTTAAGAAGTTGTCTACTAGTCCCGAATTGCTTTGTTGAATCACATGTCATAACCTTAAAGCGAACCTTAAACCGAAATAAAAATAGATGCTACGTAATAAAAAGATTAAGAATTAAACTGTTACATTAAATTACTTTAAAACAGATAACAGCGAGCCATTATTACAAAAGAAACTACGAAAAAAAAAACTTGCATGTATTGTTTATCGATATTATGATCCCGATCCCAGACGACGTGAGTACATGATAGCGCATTCCGTATGATTGAGTAGAGGAATACAACGATTTTTCGCGACTAATCATGTAACACGATGCTTTCGAGTAGCTCGAGTTTTTCATAATTAGTCAACTTAGCGCTATAGTCAACCATCCCCGGCCTCCCCTACTAAGCTTGTTTATGGTCATCATAAGTTAAGATGAGTTTTTGGCGGGATTTTGGTCTGTCATGTAGAGGATTATATATTTTATTCATAATCTTGTCTTGCTTGACTCTATATTGTGTAAAATTGGTGGTGTTTTATGTAATATAGTTTGTTTATTGTACATAAGTGAAATGAATGGAAAATAATACCACGGACAATGGATTCTGAGATGCCACAAAACTCCATGGAAAGTTCTAACGAGATGGCCACCATCTTGTTAGTTCATTGAAATTATATCAGGAAACTTGTAATACCGATACTCATTTGATAATGGCAGTCTAGTAGAAGACTGGTTACCAAAAATGGAATGGAAGAAGAACTTGTACTACTATTAACTACTCGACAATTACTGACATTGTCTAAAAGATCGGTTGCCAAAAATAATGTAAAAAAAAAGTTAAGATGTATGAGAATAGTCTTTGAACTCATTGTATTAACGTGAAACAAGAACCTGATACTGCACTATACCTAAAACTGAAGAATACTTACGTATAATTGTTTTATTTTAATTTTGGATTCATCAGAGTATGACACCGGGTGTAAAGTAAAATCCGGAAGCTGTGAACGAATTTAATTTCCGTATAAAGCGTCCTGACTCCCGTAAAAATTCTGGGTAGGTAGGTTACTTTATGTTGTGCTCTAAAAGCCTTTTTATGATTGCTCGTAAAAAAGAGAGCCTCCGCGAGCCAATTTCGTTCTTTAATTACGTAACGTTTCTGTCTTATACAAAATATAAGCCTAAAGGAATCCGTTTGATTTTTTAATAAGGTTTCGGTTTATATAACATGTATTAAGTTTTACATTTAACTTTGTAATAACCTGTTATTTTTTATCACAGTGATTAAAAGATAGATTTGAATGTTATATAACATTTTAGTTCCTTATCTTTATCCCACTTAAGAACAGTCTACACAACATGTTTTTTTCTGCCTCTGTCCTGTATTATATGTCGTCTTAGTACTCGCACCTTCTATACACAAACTTTTCTTTAGAAAATTCATCCGTAACTTCATCGATCTACTACTTCTATATTCCCTTTTGGTACATACGACAAATAGAATGTTGAAAATAATTGTAATTTACAATCAACACACACGATTGTTATAATCTACAAATAGCGGGCCCGGCGGAAGTTGTCCCGGCCTGGTAATTAAAAAAAATTTACAAATTATATACTAAAATTTTCCTCATTAATCAATTTATTTACTGCTGAAAAACGCATAAAGTAGTTTTTGAGTTTATCGCGAACAGATAGATAGACGTAGGTTTTGTAGGTGGTAGAGCCACGCTGAAGCTATCACTGGTTTCAGCATGAATGTGGGAAAGGGAACGTAATGACAGAAAGAGTAAAACGATATGATTGTCTCGGTCGTAGTATGCATATGGCGCACGAGTGTATAAGTGTTAAGACGGCTTTTGTACTCAGATCGAATAAAAGTTATTTAAGGTGGTTTTTATGTTTAATTCTCCAAGCACACGATCCCACATGAATGGGTCGGCTCGCCCGGGGTACTACCACCCGACCGATAGAATACCGACGTGAAGTAACAGTGCTTGCATTGTTGCGTTTCGTTCGGTCAGTGAGAGCGCCGGAGACCTACCTCCCCTCCCCTTCCACTTTCCCCTACCCCTCAACACAGGCTGGCAGCGCACTTGCGACTCCCCTTTGTTGCAAGTGTCTATGGACGGTGGTGATCACTTAACATCAGGTGACCCACCTGGTCGTTTGCCTTCTATGATATATAAAAAAAGACGTGGCAGAGAACTCTTTTTATAATATTTTTTTTTATGTCATAACTGGCAAACGAACTTGTGGGTCACTTGACGTTAAGTGATCACCACCATCCATAGACACTAACAACACCGGAGGAGTCGAAAGTGCGTTGCCAGCCTGTGTTTGGGGGAAAGGGAGTGAGGGGGGAGAGGAGAGGGGAAGGAAGGTGGGCCTATGTATGTACTATGTATTAACTATACAAATCCGTTTTTTTTAACCGTGATTATACCAACTGTAAAAAGATTAATTGTCTAACGTGCAAGGATTGTCAACGTCTCGTTATTTATACGGTTAGCTATTCCACTGTCGAAAACTAATGATTTGTGTCCGACATAAATGTTTTATGACAGGTATTATAATTCTTTAAATATCGATCAGAAAGTATTGTCTTTCTTTACAAGAATCGAGTATCATAAAAACGAGTTATTGGTTGGTAAAGAGAATTGGTAAAAGAAATATTTATTTTTGCACCGAATCTCATTTTTCATTATTCATATACTGAGTAATACTGAGTAGAGTATTCATACACTAAAATGAGTTTCTTAGGTTTCTGAGGTACTCGGTTAAAATATCATTAATTACAGACTCAGTAAAGTTATCCATAAGATAAACTGTCAATGCGTTTCCGAGTACACAACGACAACTATGAATCCCATAACTAGTTCTTTGATGTTCACTAGATGGCTCTTTTTAAGATGGTTTAATTTTATTTTATAATTATTTACTTATTAATTTAGTCATTTTAGACTAGTATTTGCCCGCGACTTCGTTCGCGTGGAATAGTTACTTTGGGCATACGCTAACACGTAGCGAAAGTTCTCAAGAGGGAAAAGAACCCCGATTTGGAAACATTCAACATTGGTGTTTCGCTCCTATTGGTCTTAGTTTGATGACATGTAGCCTATAACCTTCCTCGATAGATGAGATAAATAGAGATGAGAGGTAAAGTTTGTGACGTTGTAAGGGGTAATCTCAGGAACTACTGGTCCGATTTGGAAAATTCTTTCAGTGTTATATAGATCATTTATCAGGGAAGGTTATAGGCTATATATCATCACGCTAAGACCCATAAGAGCGGAGCAGCAATGAAGAATGTTGCAAAATCGGGGTTTTTTTTCCTTTTAGGAGCTTCCGCTGCGTTTTAGCGCAAAATAACCATTCCACGCTTACGTATTACTGCCCAACGAAGTGGGCACGGGTCGGCTAGTATAATATTATAAAGTACAAAACTTATCAATTCGTTAGTTGTTCGTCAATGAAATGTCATTGTCAAGATATTAAAAACTATTTAAAATGTCAAATAACATTTATCGAATAGATAAACGCCCAAATTGGCCAGTTAAGTTTAACGGACGTTTATAAATAAATGCTTCGACTGGTCGACAGTAAAGAAAAAGGAAATAATTATTTCCAGTATTTTTGTAGTTATACTTCGTTTCGCGCAATAGGGAAAAATGATGAGAGTACATTTTTACGATGCACTCGCACACGGTAACGAAAAACCGACACCCTAAAGTTATTACGATGCGCGTGCACACCGTCACGAAAAACCGACACGCTGAATTTAGCTATAGTCAATATTTTGTTTCTTTGTATTTCTTTGTATTACAACTTTCAATGTATTAAATACCTTTTTCTATTGTTTGTGTCGTTTTTTCTACACACGTAGAATAAGGCGAAAGATAATATTTTTGAAAAGATTTTTATCTTGTTACGCCAAAGAAGTATAACTTCTACCGCGTGTACACACACACAATTTTTTTGGTAGAAGATATATTTATAATTTCGCGTCATTACATGCTAATAAGCGTGACCGACCGTATTGCGCTTACGTGACTTGCACCAAGCTAGCGACGTGTAGTATAAGAACCTGTGTACATCTAATATTGACATTTTGTATTGAGATTGTGCAGCCCATATATATGATATGTTTGATGAATTAATAAATTGTATAAAAAAATATATAAGTAATTATTATTCGGCGTGCCAATATTTGAAATAGAGACTAACGTAGTAACTTCAATTTATTAATTATGAAATGTAAATTATTTGCACAATAATTGATTTAAAAATTCAAAAGGGAACTCAGTTTAAATTCAAGTTATTTCAATTTTCACTTCTCTGGGCAGTCCTTATGACTGCCTCGATATGTTTTAAAATTCATAACACTACATCTCCTTATTAGCTATTAAACAAGAAATAAATAAAGAGAATCGGTTGATAAACAACGGAGGAAGATGTTAGTTGTAGTAGTACTGTTTTCTGCTTGATTATATATAGATACTCATATATCTAAATTAACAAACAAATGACATTCAGTAATGAACAGTTATTACCTAACAAAATATCGTATATTTCCCACAAAATAATTAAGCTAAGCCCTTGTGGACTAAATAATGTTCTGATAGTTGTTTATAAATTCAGTAGTATACGCGATCCAATAATTTGATCGGCCTTCAGTTAGAAATAGCGGCAACGTGATTCGATTGGCGGGCCTCGTATGTGATATTAATATACCGCGGTGCATAAGCCTTGACCCGGCCTTCACACGATGCCCTTTCACACGTCAGCCCGGTACAAAGTTTCTAATATGGGTTTACAATTTCATGTTGAAAATTTTAATCACAAGTTTAAAACACGGTCGTGTGGTGATAGTGTTACTCGGTTGACGCAATCCCTGGAGGTCATTTTATGAAGTGACCTTTGTTATTTATGTATAGTCCCGCAGTAGGAGTCCTGCATAGCTCCGTCATTCATATTCATTAGAATATTAACTGAGTAACATTGTTTGTGAACTGCCTGATTGTATACATATAATAAGCTGGACAAATTTTACAACCAATTTTCATATTATATAGGACACTAGCGGGCCCGGCGGACGTTGTCCCGCTCTGATAATAAAAAAAAGTATTTGTATACTTATGTACACGCCTTAGAAGTTATACTTCTTTAGTGTAACAAAATAAAAATATTTTCAAAAATTTTATTTTTCGCCTTATTCTACGGTTGTAGGAAAACCGCCATTAACAATAGAAAAAGGGTATTTAATACATTGACAGTTTTAATACAAAGAAATGCAAACAAAGAAACAAAATGTTGACTATAGCTCACTTCAGAGTGTCGGTTTTTCGTGACGGTGTGCGCGCGCATCGTAAAAATTTACTCTCATTATTTTCCCTAACGCGCCAAAAGAAGTATAATTGCATAAAAACCCCTATACAAATTATATACCTAAAACTTCCTCGTGAATCATTCTATTTACTGGTGAAAACCGCATGAAAATCCGTTAAGAAGTTTTTGAGTTTATAGCGAACAGACAGACGTGGCAGAGGACTTTGTTTTATACTATTAACCTATACTATTAATATAGATATTTTTGTTTTATTAATAATATATATTATTAATAAAAATAATTTAATGTCATGTGGTCCCATGAGGAGGAATTAAAGTCATATGAGTATGAAGTACATGTATAGAAAGTACTGAGTATTGAGGTGAAAGTTGTGATAAAGCTCTGATAAAGGAGGGCGGAGTAAGGAAATATATTATCCTAGTTAGCGCGGGATAAGGACAGAGAGACGACGATAAAAATAACCTTAGAAAAAGTCACGTAGGATCTATTATGTTAAGTCTAAACTTTCATGAGTCAACACAATAATTATTCAACAACTAAGTATAGTAATCTTCATCTAGAACGAGTGTTATTAGTATTAGAGCTATGTAGCTAATGAAAGTAATAAATGCTTAATGCTGTTAACATAATTGGATATAACAGAATATGGATATTTTTAAGTTTTATATGATCCTAAACAATGTAAATACCTATTCGAAGGGTTTTCTTTTCTTTTTTTTTTATGTCAAAAAGCGGCAAACGAATAGGTGGATCACCTGATGTTAAGTGATCACCGCCGTCCATAGACACTAGCAACACCAGGGGAGTCGCAATTGGGTTGCCAGCCTGTGTATGGGGAAAAGAAAGAGGAAGGGAAAGGGGGAAAGGAGGTGGGCCTCCGGCGCTCTCACTGACCGAACGAAACGCAACAATGCAAGCATAGTTACTTCACGTCGGTGTTCTGTTAGAGGGTGGTACTACCCCGGACGAGCCGACCCATTCATGCTGAAACTAGTAATAGCTACAGCGTAGCTCTACCACCTTCAAAACCTTTTCTAATGCATTATAGAAACTAATATTTTGATACGGTTTACTGTTCTTTTTTTAAATATCAAATACGTTGATAGAAGTCCGAATGAGCCTTTGAACTTACTCTTTAATTCATAAAGAGTGACGCAAATGATAAGGCATCGATGTTATGATTAATTTATTACCACTCTAAAATTCATTGCTTACGTGTGTCGTGGTTCTGGACGACTGTAGTTCTAATGTATATATAGAAGTATATAAAGTTACCTTGTTATTAGTTATCGTGAATGCCGGTTCTAAATTGAACATGAATGAAAAGTTACTTTAGGTTGCTCAAAGGCAACCGGACATTACGGGTGACGTAAGTTTTCCGATACATGAAAAATGGTTTAACATTTACTGGCAATTTTGATACACTTCGCGCTACTTTTGTAATTGTTAATTATATAGTTATGTAATAAATTGGACTATGAATGACAATGTCGCAAATAACCAATTAATTTTTAGTAATAATTGACACACAAAAATGATTTTTTTTGATAGTAACACGTCATGCCTGATGTTACCATCCGGTAACCATCCACCATACCACAGTATAATCCAAAAACAATGGCAACCACCGAGTGACACACTATCCATCGCCGGTCGCCGCTGTCATGCCGGCCTGCAAAAAGCTGGATATGCACAGGCTGATCCCGAAATGCGACCCGCAGAAGCGAATCACTATGACGGGCTTTATCGCCATATACATGGTGGTTGCGACCCAGTCAGGCTGTAAAAACATACCACCGCGCTTTCGCCATTGCCTCGTTCGTTATTCAGCAGGGAGCACGTGCAGGTGAGGTTGGCTTGGGTGTCTCAAGTATTATGATGTTATTCGACACCCCTTACACCCCAACTGTGCATTATTCTTAGGCAATGGCCATATACTACCAATAATTATTACCAATAATAATTAAAGCGCCCGAAAATTTCTTCTTACGGCTTGATTAGAATTCTATTCTACTTTATATAAGTGTAATAATATACACGTATTATAAACATAAACCTTTCCGATCATTTTTTTTGTTTATATATATTATAGGCAAACGAACAGACGGGACACCCGATGGTAAGTGATCTCCGCCGTCCATAGACACTAGATACACCGGGGGAGTCACAAGTGCATTGCCGGCCTTTTAAAGAAGTGTACGCTCGTTTCTTGAAGGTTTGCAATTCATAATAGTTTGGAAATACCTCCGCTGGGAGTCATCGTATTATTTAAATAATAGTGAAAACCGTATCAAAATCTTTTATATAATTTAGAAGAAAGAAAAGTAACAGATACACTGACAAATAATGAATAAATATAAATAGATTGAAATATAAAATACAGCATGATATCAAAATTTCGCTTCGTTTATATACGTAATATACTGAACACAGCTTTGTTTTATCCTCAATGTTTACTGACAGATTTAGGCGACCCCAATCTATATTCTATACTGTGAGACAATAACCGAACAAAGGTGGGATACGTGTGAAGGAAGCTTATTTCACATACTAAGCCGTAAACAGTTTCGAAGTACGGTGTACGGTGGTTAAATTGGGAGACTGTTATTTTAGAAGCTGCTGCGACTTTTTTACGTCATTCGGTTTGATTTCTTTTGATATAGGATATATAATATACAGCGTGTTGTAAATTATATAAAACAAAATTATTGTAATTAAGTCGAATCTATAAACGAAAGTTTTCAGAGAATGTATTATTATAATATTTTAATTTTCCATAGTTATTTTTAAAGCATAGATTCTATGATTATTTTTATATATTATGTTACACAAAAGTATAACTTTTTTAACACATTACGAGCTATATCACTTTATGTTAAATCTTTAGGAAATAATTAATAGTCAATATTACTGATATTGTTCTATATCTATATATTAATACGTGAAGCTTAAACTTTGTATCCCTTTTTAACGGAATTGGGTGAACGGATGAACGTGAAATTTGGCATAGTTAAAGTTTATATGGAGGAGAAGTGCAGAAAGCTATTTATTTTATATAAAATGCATTAGAAGTACATTAAATTAATTAAAATATGCATTACTCACACTACTGCTTCAATTTTACACAACATATACACACATGTAAATAAAAAAGACATTTTGACATCTCTCAATAAAGGACTTCAAAAAAGGTCGTGAAGGAGGTTGCTATGCTCGACTGTATGTATTATTTTACTCTTACGTTCCAATTATCCTTTTTCATTCTACATTCAACAATGATATTATAACATTTATCCCTTTAAAAAATCAATGATCTATGGTCGAATGTCGACCACTGGGCTCCCACTAGTTCTTATAAACATACCTAACAATAGCGAATTTTTCTACGTTATTCCATACGGAAGAAGGTGACCGTAATGACGTTAGAATACCTTAAAATGACAATAGTGACTATTACATTATTTGTATACAATAAATTAAACTTAACTATATTTTATTAATTAAAAAATGAAGCTTCTTGCAGAGTTTCTACATAACCTTGATACTGTTAATAAGTCGTTAATTAATTTATATTTTGTTACAGGTGTAAGAGCGATTCGTCGACAGAGATATACTATACGGTATGTAAATCAGCTACATTAATTTAGACACTGATGATTTTAGGTATCAGTTTGAAAGCGCGTAGGTTCGCATCCCACCGTTTTAACAACAAAATAAATATCTAGATGTCGATGTTCAAACTAAATTTTATCTACATCTACTCAGTAATATATGAACATATACCTATTAACCTTAATGAAACTATGATGTTCTCAATTGTAATTAATTGAGAAATGATTATATATATATTAAAGTGGGTATACGTGGCTGACTGATGTTATAGGCAACTTGTTGTAGTTATGTAATATAAAAAACTGTTTTAATAGTTTGCTTCGATTCGAATCGTTTCGAGATTGGGACTTATGATAGATATTTTATTCTTGAAAATCATAGTTACATTTGAACTGTACTGTCGTATTTTTCTTTTGTTTTCTTTTTGAACACTATAATATAACGACATTGGCTAGTGGACGCAATTTGCCAAACTGATATCCAAGTAAAAATATCGAGAATAGTGCAGATAACTCTTGTAACCCGTTAAAACTTTTACAGATGCAATATAGACGAAGATATTAAAAAAAAACGATTAAAAACAAAATGAAATATCATATATTTCGATTCGACTTTTTATGGATTATATTGAAAAACAATTGTTGTGATATTGAAACATTACTTAAGGCAATGGCTTAGAGAAGATATAGATATGAGGAAGTAAGGTTAATGGGAGACTCATGGAGACACGAGTGCAGATGAATCAGTTGCCGAATAAACATCATCGAGCTGAGGCGTCATACAGGAATTGCTCGCAGTCTCTGCCGCTTGACATTCTGTAAGTGTTTTCCTACGTTTTATTTTCTTACAACTCGTTAACCTAACCCTTAAGCAACATAGACCTTTAATAATTGTAGACGGTACAGCCACGCTGAAGCTATTATTGGTTTCAGCATGAATGGGTCGGCTCCCACGGGGTAGTACCACCCTCTCATAGAAAACCGACGTGAAGTAACAGTGCTTGCATTGTTGCGTTTCGTTAGGTTAGTGAGAGCGCCGGAGGCCCACCTCCCCACTCCTCCCCCTCCCTCTCCTCTCCCCCCTCCCTCCCTATCCCCAAACACAGGCTGGCAACGCACTTTCGACTCCCCTGGTGTTGTTAGAGTCTATGGACGGTGGTGACCACTTAACACCAGGTGACACACCTATTCGTTTGCCAGCTATGACATAAAAAAATAAAAAATAAACCACCTTCGATGTGAAAAACTATTAAGGCACTAGAAAGTGAAAAATAACTGAATTATTAAATTAACCAAATTATATAAAGAATATTGATATTTACGCCACCTAATAATATATTTGAAGTCGAAATTTTCTTCAAATTTATATGAGACCACCTCTGAATAAAATCAAATAAAATCGTTCGAATCATTAAAACCGGTTCATAATTGACGGAGATATCGATTAACATAATAAATAAAATAAAAACACAACCGAACGTAGTAACCTCCGGCTTTTTCGAAGTCGGTTAATAACCTCCTCCTTTTTCGAAGTCGGTTAAATAATAACCTCCTCCTTTTTCGAAGTCGGTTAAATAACCTCCTCCTTTTTCGAAGTCGGTTAATAACCTCCTTTTTCGAAGTCGGTTAAAAAAATACATACATACTTACTTTTATATTTAATTATCAATGAGATCTTAACGAAAGAATTAAACAGTGAACTCCGACATGTATCGTGGATTTTTTTGGAATTCGTGTACATTTACTACTTTTAATTGGTAACACTATCGATGGACGATGAAGTAAAAGCTAAAAGGAAGCTAGAACCTGAGAAATGTTCTTGTAGTACCTCATATGGGAAAATAGAGAACTGTAGATGTCATTGACTTCGAAATCGCTAATACTTCGTGGGCTGGCGTGGTGATTACGCCCATACCTTTCTTCGGAAAGAGGCTTATAGTCCTTCAGTGGGTCTCTTACAGGCTGCTGATAATAATAACGCATTAATATCGCTGTATGAAATGATCGTTTAAACTATGGTTAAGATTTCTTTTATTGATGACCTTTCAAGAATGCTACGGTAATTGTTGATTGAATATTATTTTCATCAAGTTTTTAGTATACATAAATAACCATTGGGAATCCTATTAAATACGTACCCTTTTCATAAACTATTCATTTACACACAAATTATTAAATTGAACGCGTGTTTGACCCGTTTGCTCTCGACACCTTTTCAAAAACTTTGGTTGGGCTTCAGATCATTTGCACTGAGTTATCCTTTTAGATTACATAGTCAGAGAAAGGGTTCGACGGCCTGGTTTAGTAAAAATTTAATTAATATTCGTATGAAACCTGAAAAGTGCTTGAACTGATAATTTACTGCAACGTTTTATTCTTTTGTATAACTCAACTCTCATGTGAATCTTTCAAGCATTTTAATTTCAAATTAATTCTGTAATATGGAAAAATGCATTATTTTCATATCATTTTATCGTGTGTATATTTCACTTGTCTTAGTTTTACTTTAGAAATTTTTTTTTTCAATTATGATTTTTATTTAATCTAGTTGGATCTTAATATAAATGTAAAGATTCCTAAACACCATTGAGGAATTTGACAAATACTTAGCAAACGATTGAGTGGTGATGAACTGACATATAATAAAAATGAAGTGTCTGTATGTAAATATTTTTTTTACTAATTGGGTACAAAAGTATACACGCTACTGATAATAAAAATACAATTTTTTAAACTTTGTCGGTCTGTCTGTCTTTTTGTTCCGGGTAATCTTTGAAACGGCTGGACCGATTTTGACGAGGATTTCACTGGCAGATAGCTGAAATTATAGCGGGTTATTTAGGTTATTCTAAATTAGACTAGCTATTAACCGCGGCTTCGTCTGCAATGCTATCACCAGCAGATAGCGGACATCATAATAAGTCATTTAGTCTATTTTAATTTAAACTAGCTGTTAACTGTGGCTCGCTCGCAGTACTGTGTTCAAAAAAATGAAGTAACAGTGCTTGCATTGTTGCGTTTCATTCGGTCAGTGAGAGCGCCGGAGGCCCACCTCCCCTCCCCTCCTCTCTCCTCTCCCTCCCCTAAACCTTCCCCCAAAGGGTAGCAACGCACTTGCAACTCCTCTGGTGTTGTTAGTGTCTATGGACGGTGGTGATCACTTAACATCAGGTGACCCACATGTTCGTACTTAAAAAAAAAAACGCTTAGACCGATCGTCACGAAACTTTCATTGACAAATATCTATTTTTACAAAAAGTAATTCAAACAGTTTTACTTTATCCTAGCTGTTAACGGTGGCTTCGCCCGCAGTGCTATTTCCAAAACGGTTGGACCAATCTTCACGCGACTTTCACTGGCAAATAGCTGAGTTTATAAAAAGTAATTAAAGCAAAATTAGTTTATGCTAATTGTTAAATGTGGGTTCGCCCGCAGCCTTATCTCCAAAATGGTTGGACCTATCTTCACGAGACTTTCACCAGCAAATAGCTGACTTTACGAGAAGTAATTTACGTAATGTTGCTTATACTAGCTGTTAACCGTGGCTTCGCCCACAGTACTTTATCCAAAACAGTTGGACCGATTTTCACGGGATTTTCACTGGTAGATAGCGAACCTCATAAAAAGTAATTTAATTTATTTTAATTTAGACTAGCTGTTAACCATGGCTTCGGCCGCTGTGCTATCACCAAAACGGTTAAACTGATTGTTGTCACGGGACTTTCACTGGTAGATAGCGAATCTTATAAAAAACAATAGAGGTTATTTTATTTTTGGCTAGCTGTTACCCGTGACTTTGTCTGCATGAAATTTATCAAGATTTCAACTTTCTTTATTTTCAATTAGATAAATAATTATCAGCTCATTGTTTACGTATTCTGTGTATATATTTATAGGAAAAAGTGAATTGTTATGCTACATTACTTTAATTAAGTTACATGAGAGGAATAATCAACCATATGTATATAGTTTTTTTTACTTGTTGGCCTCGTTCTATAAAGTTGTTTTTTTTTTAAGTAATGAAATGGAGTTAGTATATAGTTGATATTGCAGATGGTTGCCGCGGTCGTCGTTCCGGCCGGCGGAAGGCGAGCTGGCGGACTGCGTGCTTGTAGTAGGGGTGTCGCGGCCCAAACTCGCTGCGGCCCTCCTTTCCGTCACTTTACTTTCCCTATTCCTGACTTTCCACGTGCTGTATGACAGCGCACTTTATAGTATACAGGTATGGTGTGAAGGACATTTATTATTACGTTTAACTTTATATGTAACTCTCTCCAACCGAATTTCTCATTGCTACTGTTGTTCTCATTCACACCCCATTCCAGTATATTGTACATGCACACGCTATACTATTTTGGGGCTCATATACCTATTATACTCTGTAATTTACTGTTATTTAAAAAAGGATAATTTAGATAGTTAAGTGATAACATTAGCGCTGTTCATGGCCAATTGTGCTAAAAGATTGGGACGAGTTTCTTTCCGCTAAAGACATGACATCTTTTGTTGTTTATTTCAAATGTGTTTATTTTATTTACATATCTATTAACTATACTTTTTTCTGCCTGTCTAACACAACCCGTTATGCATTTGACGAGATAATTTGCAATATAACATTGCAAATAATATTGACCGCAGTTTGAATTAATGATTCTTAGAACAGAGTTTATTTAGATGCATTAAAATCTGTACTAGTAGTATAAAGAGGTAAAGTTTGTGAGTTAGTGACGTTGTGGGGTATAATCTCAGGAACTACAGGTCAGATTTGAAAAATCCTTCAGTGTTATATAGCTCATTTATCGAGGAAGGTTTATATATCATCGCACTAAGAGCAATAGGAGCGGAGCACCAATGAATAATGTTTCAAAATCGTGGTATTTTTTCCTTTTGAGAGCTTCCGCTGCGTGTTAGCGTTAGCCCAAAATAACTATTCCACGCGGACGAAGTCGAGGGCCGAGACTAGTATTCTATAATCCTTTACACTCTTGCATATAATATTGCTTTTATAACTTTATCAAATTATCCTAAATAACGACTATATTGATTTTATAAAACCAGTTTTAGAAGGTAACAAAAGACATGCATTTAATTGAATCCAATACATATTATTATTTCATATTCGAAAAATGAAACAGTGCATTTCAAATTAACCAGAAACGTTTGAAGTCAAAAATAATGTGCTTGTAATTACCGGAACAGTTTACATCATTATGTAAATTCAAGATAGAATAGCAATTTGTGCTAATTACTTAGTTTACTACCTGTTTGTTAACTAGATTAAAGGGTTCAGTATATCTCTGATTTCAAGCACTCGTAACATGTTTTTTTACTACAGATTCTTGGTCCGCACTTTTTTTCTGATTTCGTGTAGTGCAGCTTACACAGTGAGCAAGACTTACGATATTATTATTGTCTAGGAAATGAATATCTGAAATGAATAGAAGGACTGTATCCACCACTCACCCGCACTAGGAGATCCTCTTCTTCGGGGTACCCAGGCTTGGTTCGTGGCTTAGATCGCTGGTTTTGTAATAAAGGACACAAAGTTTACACTGGCACTTGGTTTCTTTAATAGTTTGTTAGATATCTGTACCGGTTTTGCAATGTTTATTAGCGCAGATAACTCAGAGCGGTTTTGTATGTTGCTAGATTCAAAGGTAAACCTGTTGCCTTAGAGGGCAGCACTTGCGAACGTTTTTAAAGGTGCGTTCACGAAAACTAATGGACAGATACATTCCTTTTAAACGATAAAGTAATATAAAAACAAAAAGATTTGTGCTAACATATAGATTATTACAGATAACAAAACTACGGAACAATTATCATACTTAACCATTGTTATTACTATTATTTTAATATTATTAAAATAATTATTATTTGGTTATTATATGTTAAGCGTCGGATTTTTAATCGAGACTATAGATTTATTGCGGCTTTTTTTTTAAAGCCATTTTTAAGCTGTCATCCACAATGCCTCGCGCCGTACCGCTCACGGCTCGATAAATGAATTTACTTATCGTAACATTACTTATATACATAAAATCTATTTATGTCATTGGTAATATTAAAATAAAATAGATATCCAAGACTAAAACAGAACGTCTTCTAGTTCTGTAAATTAAATTTACGTGATTACAATAGCCTTTCGTAATTAGTTACCAAGTCGAGAAACTTGCGAGAAGTTTGCGTCGGTTCTCTCTGTATCTACAGAGCAAGTAAAACCGATTGGTGGCTAATTTTTTCTATACTTTAGCATTCAAACCTATCAGCAACTAGATTTTATCAACGTTTGAATGTATGTTAAATTTGCAAGTGTGACTGTGATTTATAGTTACGACATATAAATTGCGCTATTAAAGTTTCTAAGTTTTAATTCGTAATACAATAGATACGATTTATTTAATAAGAAACAAATTATAATTTTCTAAAATAGTACACGCGTTTTACATCTTATATGAATAATATAAATGTATCCAGGTATTAAATCTACTGTTCTAAATCCGTGTCCTACGTTAGAGCCTTTTGTTCTCTATGTAAATTAGGTAACCTACCTTGCGTATAATAATATCCATATAAATTAACGTATGATATACGTATATAATATTACATGCACACGTGTTCATTACAAAGTTGTTTCTTGTAGTTTAATGTCATAAAAGGGTCGTAACTCGACGGGTCGAAGCAACAAGGGTGCCATAAAGAAAGGCGGCGCGCCGCGTCATATTTGCTGCTGGAAAACCGTACAAAGCATTAATTACCATTACGAGTTAGGCGGTAGCTCTTATGTTATAAATATAAAACATCTTGCGTTGCAGTTATTAGACGTTATGTGCCAGATATATGAACTGTTAGGTTTGTCACTTACAATATTCTAAGAGATGATAGTTCATGGTTACATTTAACATACAAAATAATAATATCTAAACAAATATTAATAAAGAACAAAGAGAACCTAAGTTAAAATTAGTTCAAAGATTTTCAAAAGTATAAACACAAACTTAATAAACCTAGGTGCAATGACCGGTGCCCAAAACTGCAAGGAGCGACCCGGAGTTAGTATCCTTCGATGATATAACGAACAATAAACCTTTTTGTTTTGTTTGTGCAGTTCGCGCATTCACTTTCACTTCACCCGACGGTCATTGACACTGTGCTTTAACATGTGCTTTAACGCCAAGAGGATTGCGTATAATTTTAGTATTTTTCTAAATAATTAGGTCAGATATAATAAAGCACCTATATTTTTAATTGATTTAGGACGAGAATCG
>MU161008.1:2518-34955 GCA_015888305.1 Antheraea pernyi
ACGAAGTCGCGGGCAGAGGCTAGTACCCTATATATACCATAGCCAGTTTTATGATGATCGTTAGAAAAATGATTACAACATAATTTACATACAACATTAACATAATGTAAGCAAACATATAATCGAGAAAAGTTATAAAAAAATCAACCATAAAAGTAGAACTGGTTACACTGGATAAAGAAAAGACGGCATAAATCAAACGGCATTCTAACTTTCCCGTTTAATTACTTTCTATCGACTTTTCGATCTTGATTTTACTACATTTCAATGGGCATCGACAGTTCAACATGTTTTGATATAAAAAAAATACATAATTTAATTAATGACAAAGTTTGCCGATGTGAAGTTAGTTTGTAATCTATATTAATATTATAAAGAGCTAAAGTTTGTGACGTTGTAGGGGGTAATGTCAGGAACTAATGATCCCCGCGCAGCACACGCTGTCTGAGTGTGTTGCGTGGGGGGAGCAGCGCCGCATTCTGGCGGCGGCAGTGGGAACGGACTTATCGCTGCCGAGCGTGGTTTTGGCCATGCTCGGCAGCGAACAGGCTTGGCGAACGATGGCCTCCTTCTGCGAGGAGGTCGTCTCGCAGAAGGAGGAGGCGGAGAGGGCCCGCGAGGCAGACCCTGAAAGTGGCCGTCTCCGCCCAAGGAGGACAGGCAGGAGGAGAAGGCGCTTCGCCCAACTCCTCCTGCCACCGTAGCCGGACCTGAGGGGATGGGCCGGGGGGCCCATCTCCTCATTGCACGGGTCCGGCGGACGAGGGGGGGCAGCCGGTGTGTACCCGGTCTGTCCCTCTATAGGTAGGAGCCCGGCGGTCACCTTCCGCCGGGCGGACCGTGGGGGCGGCTCTACAAGGTTGATTAGCTTGAACGATCCCTTGCCGCCCCCACAAAACGGTCTGTCGGTACACCGTGGGGTTTTAGTCCGTGCGACTCGGACATAACCCACCCTCTCCCCCGGGAGGGTGGCGTATCCATAAGGGATTTCCCCACGTTAAACAACAAAAAAAAGATCCACGGTTCTACTGGTCCGATTTGTCATTTATCGAGGAAGGCTATTTAGGCTATAGCCTAGCGTGTTGCTACATAATCAACACGCTCAGACTAATAGGAATGGAACCCCAATGATGAACGTTTTTTAATCGGGGTGTTCTTTAATGTTAGCCCAAAATAACTATTCCACACGGACAAAATCGCGGGCAGGAGCTATATATTATATAATTGTTATGTCCGTGTGTATGTGACTGAAATCCTACGAAGCGCATGGACAGACTTTGATGAAATTTTATGTGTGTGTTTACGTGGATGTAAGAATGGTTTAGATAAACAATTGGTATGTAGGTAGCGCTGCGGTTGACTGTTAGGATTTTTTTTTATTAGAATGGCAGGACAAAATCCGCCGGGCCCGCTAGTATTCAATAAAATGTTGTTAACTTTTTTTTATTGTAGCATGGCAATTTCGTTTTTTTTTTATGTCATAGCAGTCAAACGAACATGTGGGTCACCTGATATTAAGTGATCACCACCGTCCATAGACACTAACAACACTAGGGGGGTCGAAAGTACGTTGCCAGGCTGTATTTGGGGGAAAGGGAGGGAGGAGAGCAGAGGAGAGAGGAAGAGAGAGGAGGGGAGGTGGGTCTCCGGCGCTTTCACTGACCGTACGAAACGTAACGATGAAAGCACTGTTACTTCACGTCGGTTTTCTATGAGAGGGTGGTACTACGCCGAGCGAGCCGACCCATTCATACTGAAATCAGTAATAGCTTCAGCGTGGCTACCACCTAAATGACTGCATTATACCTGATGGTAAGCACAGTACAATCCAAAAACAATGGCGACCACCGAGTGACACACTATCCATCGCCGGTTGCCGCTGTCATGTCGGCTTGTTTATTTACTGGTCTGACTAAAAATTCCAACTGATGAGACTAAATCGCCGTCGTCACAAGACAAGGCTCCATCCCAGAAATGGGAAAAGCACTTATGAAATGATTTTTAACATTTGTAGCGTTCCTGCGATGATTAATACTAAATTTTAGAAAACTCACACAAAACAATGGTCATACAGTGATTGAAATGAATTTCACTTAACAGATTTAAAGGTGAAGGGTATTAGTTAGCAAAATGTCTGATAGAAAGTACCTTAATCTTAGTATTTTCATTAACAGTCAACTATAACTTATGGAAGGATTTGAAATATACTTCAGCTGTTTAACTAATTGTGTTATTTTGAACTTTGAAGTGATTCTGCTTAGACAGCTTCCAATATTAGTGCAAGCTTCTGAAACGTATATGTTTTTGTTACAAAATCATTGAACGTATATACTTGTCCAAAGAGATAACTTTTCATAAAGGGGACCGATTTCAATGAAACAAAGACTAAATTCTACTCAAAGATGTGCTTTATAATTTATAATGACGTTTTGCCGTCAACGCAGTACCTTAGCAGTGATAAGAGTCCAAACAAACAAACAGACAGATATTTCTAACAATGATTGTAATGTATTTTATTACTTATTTATTCACAAAAATAAAAAAAAAGTACAGAGATTTCGTTTCAACGATTTCACGTTACATTTACATTTTTATTAATATGTATAGATAGATAAGCATGAGAAAATAAAACAAGTGTATTTAAAAACGAGTAAGGTATTCGAAAGTAATAGATGTATTATATATTAACTAGTCGCCCCGGCTTCGCATGAGTGTGCTTACGAAGTATATGTTACACAATACGTATAATCAGCCAGTCAGTCTGGAAAACCAATAAACACTCTGAAGGCACTGTAACTATTTATCCGGGCAGAGCTTCGCCTTACAGTAACTTCCATATAGGAGTGCGTGCAGTACAGTGACATCTTTCCCTTTATATGCTGAACTCGCAACAACCGGGGTGAATAATGAATAGCCGACCAATAGCGTTCAAGGTCATTAGTAACACTCCCGATAAAGTCAATAGCGCGGTATCGCAGGTCAATAGTGGTTGCGTGGTGGCGTTGTAGTCTCGCCTCTCGGATATGTCATAGCGGTACCGGACGTAGTCATTAACATATATGAATCTAAATCTCTTCTTTATATTACGACCACATTATGATATAACTAGTGGGCAGGGCAGACGTTGTCCCGCCCTGATTATAAAAATAATCCTTGACAAATTATATACCAAAATGTTCCCCATGAATCACTTTATCCACTGGTGAAAACCGCATGAAGATCCGTTTAGTCGTTTTTGAGTTTCTCGCGAACAGACAGACAGACAGACGCGGTAGGGGACTTTGTTTTATACTATGTAATGAAGTAGGAACTGAACAACTGAATGTTAATTTGTTAATATTTTTGAAGATTTCTTAACTTTATTTTGACTCATTCTTGTAGTCTGTAATACTGAGGAATTTAACTATAAATGTTCCATTTGAGTCGTAGTGGTTTCAAAGGTGGAGTATCATTCCGATGTCCATAGGTTCGAACCCCTGGCATGTACCAAGGATTTTTTCTAAATTCGCATACATTTACTAATTTCAATTGTTAACACTAACGGCTGACGGCGAAGGAAAACATCTTGAGGGAACCTGAACCTGACAAATGTTATTGTACTACCGTATGTGGGGAAAACATAGAACTGGATTTCTTTTCTCGATGTTTGAAATTGTCAATACGTCGTGGGATGGTATGGTGATTATCCTTAGTCATTTATCCTTCGGGAAAAGGTCTATGGCTGCAGTAGATCTCTTACACCCTGATGATGATATTCCCTTTGACGATACAGAAATATAACTTAAAAATTTTAAGTTACTTCACGTCGTTCTCCGACTCCAACGAAGTGAAATTGGAATGAAATTCCATCGGTCTAACCATAAATTCAGCACAACGTTTGAATAAATAATATACATTTCTAAATTAAAAAGAACAATAATTTAATCTCCAGATGTTGAGGTCATACCTTTGCCTTGAATCCACGAATTCTTATTCGCAGGTGATCTCACGGGAAATCAAACAGACTCTTATACTTATGTAAGTTTAGGGTTCCCACTCGCACTGTATCGTAAAGTACAGTTAGGTTTTTTTTATAAATTTTGTAACAGCATACGTTCATATAGAATACCTAAATAAAACATTATATATAATCTATTAGCTATTTATATATATATGAAATGGAATGTAAATCTAACGTGTAAAAAAAATGTTGTAGGTGTCTAGGACTAAGTGATAAAATACATTTCAATCATTTTTAGAAATGTCTGTCTGTATGTTTGTTTGAACACGCATCACTTCTAGAGTTATGCGTTCATGATAAAACCAAGAGAAAATAATAACGCAGATTTTCGAGTAACATTTGGTCTTTGTTTTATTAAAATCGGTTCAGTCTATTAAAAGTTACTGTACTTTTAATGACGTCGCGACTTAAGTACGATAGAAAAGTAAATAGTAATTTAACTTATTACATTCAGAAGACTTTATTAATCACTGTATTGTATATCAGGTTCCATACGGACGAAGTCGCAGGCACAGTTAGTCATATATATATATTTTTTATGTCATAGGTGGCTAACGAACAGGTGGGTCACCTACTGTTAAGTGATCACCACCGTCCATGGACACTAACAACACCAGAGGAGTCGCAAGTGCGTTGCCATCTTTTGGAGGGAAGGGTTAGGGGAGGGAAAGGGAGAGGAGAGAGGAGGGGAGGTGGGAGGTGGGTCTCCGGCACTCTAAACGCAACAATGCAAGCACTGTTACTTCACGTCGGTTTTCTATGAGAGGGTGGTACTACCCCGGACGAGCCGACCCATTCATGCTGAAACCAATAATAGTTTTAGCGTGGCTCTACCACCATCTGCCATAAATATATTTATAGAAAAATTAAACGTTCACAAAATTTATAGGTTATTATACTTAATTTAGTGATTTTTAAATCACTGCTATTTCACAAGTGATAAATGAAAATGTATTATATTTACAAAATTAATTGCTCGACGATATTTTTGAGACACTAATATTCTACACACAAAATTAACATCGCCACAAATTGATTGCACCACGTAAGTAGTAGTGATTATATAAATCACCAGCTGTGCCCGCGACTCCGTCTACGTGCAAGTTAATATAATAAAAACACTAATAAAATCTTCTGTATGTATAAAGTCCATTTGCTTATCTACTGTTCTCTCGTACTTAAGTCGCGTCCTCATTAAAATTACAATAACTTTTGATAGAGTGAACCGATTTTAATGAAACCAGGACTAAATGTTGCTCGTGTACGGAGTACTTTAGCAGTGATTCATGTTCAAACAAACAGACAGACATTTCTAAAAATAATTGAAATGTATTTTATTACTTATTTGTAGTTTATTCCTAGACACTTGCAATATTTTGTTTTTTACAAAAATCTAAAAAGTGTAGACACGTTAGATTTACATTCTTATTAATTAATACATATAGTATTGATTTAAGTACTATGGAAAATAACAGTGATAATTAACTAACACTAACACTTAAGGCCTTTTAATGCTATTTACAACGCTTATTTCACTATCACATTAATTTTCGGTACTGTAATAAAAAATCGGTACATTCTAGCAAAAACATGTCAAACATTAGATTGAAGGAAAATAAATTATTCCCTTTTTTCTAAATACATTTTACTTACAAGAAAGTGACGTGCCATCATAAGCTGTGACGTGACAACAATTTTCTCTTATAAATAATATATTTAATCCATAAACAGTGGCAACCCTACTTACATCACAAAAGACGAAAGTCATAATATCATTTCAGGCTCAGTTTGATCTCAGAAGAAAAAATAATTACTATCTAAAGTTTAGAGAGTCCAAAAATATTAGTAACCTTATAATTAGACTTACAATCTCATATAATGTTAAGTAACGATTTAAAAACAAAGTTTAAATAGGAAAGTGACTGCTAATTTTCTTGTTTTATCTTTCTTTTCGAAGACTAGCCGATACCCACGACATCGTCTGCCTTGTCCTATGAATACGCACCACAGCGCTTATATGTGTGTGAGTATGAGTATGAATTTGTGAATATAATTATGTGAGTGTGAGTATATATAAATATGAGTATGTGAGTATGAGTATGGGTTTGTAAGTATAATTATGTGAGTGTGAGTATATATAAGTATGAGTATGTGAGTATGAGTATGGGTTTGTAAGTATAATTATGTGAGTTTGAGTATATATAAGTATGAGTATGTGAGTAAGAGTATGGGTTTGTAAGTATAATTATGTGAGTGTGAGTATATATAAGTATGAGTATGTGAATATCAGTATGAGTTTGTAAGTATAATTATGTGAGTGTGAGTATATTTAAGTATGAGTAAGTGAGTATGAGTATGAGTTTGTAAGTATAATTATGTGAGTGAGTGTGAGTATATATAAGTATGAGTATGTGAGTGTGAGTATATATAAGTATAAGTAAGTGAGTATGAATATGAATAAACTCATATGAGTTTGTAAGTATAATTATGTGAGTGTGAGTATGTGAGTATGAGTATGAGTTTGTAAGTATAATTATGTGAGTGTGAGTATATATAAGTATGAGTATGTGCGTACGAGTATGTGAGTATGAGTATATAAGTATGAGTATGTGAGCACGGGCACATAAAGCGGGCTCCCATTTCCGACTCGGTAATGTAATTTAAATATGATTATTTATTATAAAATATTTTTTATATTTTTTTGTTTTTCAATTATAATTTTGAGTATTTAAAAAAAATCTACCTAGCCTTTAATGATATCTTTAAACAATTTTTGGATCTATTATTTAATATTCATATTTTACCAAAATATTCAAAAATTAAAATACCATTTATTTCTCACTCAAATACTGTTTTTTTTTAAATCACATGCATAAAACATTTAAGTTTATTATTTTGAAATTAAATTTCTCTGCTCGATCTGCGATATTTGTTCGCAAGAGACAATTCGTACTAAATTATGGATTTCATCGGTATAATTAATTTGGAACATGTAGATAAACTTTAAAAAATTCGATATACATAAGTAAATAATCATAACCACTAACTATATGACGTTATAGACATTTGACAATGTTTAATATAATCTAAGATTATACTGTTGTTCCACCTTACGCACTTTGTCGTAATATATAAATCTTATAAATTGGTTATCTATATATTAATACGTGAAGCCTAAACTTTGTATCCCCTTTTTAATGGAATTGCGCGAACGGATGAACGTGAAATTTAGCAGAGTTAAAGTTTATATGGAGGAGAAGTGCAGAAAGCTATTTATGGTATATAAAATGTATTAGAAGTACATTAAATTAATTAAAATATGCATTACTCACACTAATGCTTCAATTTTACACAACATATACACACATGTAAATAAAAAAGACAATTTGACATCCGTCAATAAAGAACTTCAAAAAAGGTTGGGAAAGAGGTTGCAATGCTCCACTGTATGTATTATTTTACTCTTACGTTCCAATTACCCTTTTTCATTCTACATTCAACAATGATATTAACCCTAATAAAATTCAAACTTAAAAAAATCATTGAAATATGGTCGAATGTCGATCTCTGGGTGCCCACTAGCTTTAACAATTACATCATTTTCTTTTAACTAAAATTTCAAATTGCAAGATTGAATGAATGCTATTAAATGTTGCTAGCATAAAAAACTTAAAAAAGATGTTTAGCTAAAGACCTGACACGCTTTTGTAATAAAGTATTTTAATCATGTGTTCAATACGGTTTAAACTGTTAGATATTACTTAGTAAAACTCGTGTTAAACGCGTCTTCATTTTTGTTTTTGTATTAAGATAAATTTATGTACCACCGAGTGGTAAGTGTCGCCAGTACTTTAATGAAAGTTACCCTATGATTTATAAATATAACCCAGACAACGTGTATGCATAGGCGAGAAAGCGGAATAAGCGAAAAAATTCACATACGTATTTATAATGTTAGGATAATATTAAATCTACGGAACCCTCGAAACTAATCGCGGTCCGCAAATATTTGTTTTATCGCCTAATACAGAGCAAATCAATGGAAATTACTGCGTCCGGTCTGCCTTCGGGATTGCGTTCGTGACGGTACTGCTTTAGTGGATTCGGTGAGTTTTTTTTGGACTGAGGTTACCTACAGCGCGGTACTCTTCATAATTCAGAAGAACGAGTGAGGGAACCTATTTTAATGGTATAATAACTATTATCTCTCTCTTCTTCAACCCCCATAATAAATGTTAAATGTTAGTACACATTTTGTTGCACCTTATATCTATTTTAGCAAACCTGGGAGACGTTGTCCTGTCGTGATAATAAAAAAAATCCTATAAGCCAACTGCAGCGTAACCTACTGGGTCCAATTATGAACCTAAATCATTCTTGAATCCACCTGAGCACACACAAAAAAATTAATCAAAATCTGTCCAGCCGTGTAGGAGGAGTTCAGTCAGAAGAAGAACTATAAAGATTTAGAAAAACAGCGTACAGTAAAATAATTTTGCATTTCACGAGAGCGAAGACGCATGTTAAGTTATGCTTTGATAAATGTATGTATTTATCATATTATTATAAAGAGCACACTCCTTAGTATGTACTGTGAAAATGATATTTATTTTATACACAACATTAACATTTGCGTATATAATAATAGGTTGCCGAATGCCATGTTATTTTGCCAGAACAAACAGTAGCGACTGTAAACAGAATATGTTATTGTTATATACAGCTCCGATGAAATTCGTTGTGAATAATTTCGTATAGTTATTTGTAGTGAGTAGCCACTTATTTCTTAAAAGCTGCTTCATATATAACGAGGCGAAGATAAAATGGTGTCTATGTGAAAATATGGCGTCATCCGTAGAGACGTCATGGTTATGTTTTGAACGATCAATTCATAAAAAACAATCGAATAAAACGTTAGACAATACAGAAATATAACACTAAATATAGTTACGACGAGATATCCATAGATGTGACAAATCTGTCTGAGCGAGGATGCCCAGTGTCTCGTTATTGGTTACATTACAAGGCATTTGGCCAAAGTTAATAGTCGATAATAATCGAGGTCCACAAATAGCCGATACCTGCAATCAGTGGTGTTTCGGAACGGGGTTAATAATAGCCAGTCAATAGTAATTACCCCGATATAGTCAATAGCACGGACGCCGATCAATGGTATCTCTCCCGATATAATCAATAGCACGGACGCAGGTCAATAGTAACTACCCCGATATATTATATCAAAATAATCAATTAATATCATAAAATCAAGTTACTTTTCGCTTCCACCTTTATGTTTCTTAGTTTTTCTAAACTACATAACAAATTTTGATACGTTTTAGTATTTTTAGTTCATTTTTTCCGGAAGATTTGTATATATTAGTAGTCAATTCACCGAACACAAATCTCTGAAACAATTCACCGTTGTTTTTGTTTATTATAAAAAATTGTCGATTTCCAGAATTGCGCTTAAGTGAACTCTTCGGCGAATTGGGTTTTCAGTGAATTGACCTAATAACTAAAACTGGACCACAATTCAATATTTTTTAAAACTCGTCAATACCTTTAGAAGAAAAAAAAACTCGTCTGAAAAACAGACGAGGTATATGTACTTAAGTTTTATCTCTGCCTATTTATTTCATTTTTGTCAACCAATATTCCATATAGTAACTACCATTATCGAGTAGGTATATGACAAGGTAATAAATTGGTAACCCTATTGGCTGACGGTGAAGGAAAACATCGTGAGGAAACCTGAACCTGAGAACTGTTCTTGTAGTACTACTGTATGTGGGAAAAATATAGAACTGTGGATTTCTCAGAGTTTGAAATCGCCAATATGTCGTGGGCTGGCGTGGTGATTACACCCATACCTTCATTCGGGAAGAGGCTTATGGCCCTGCAGTGGGTCTCTTACAGGCTGACGATGAAAAGTAGTATAACTTCAATGAACTAACAAGATGCTGGCCATCTTATTAGAAATTTCCAAAGAGTGTTTTCGGTTTCTCAGAAATCATTCTCCATGGTATTATTTTCTATCCACTTCACTTATGCACAATAAGCGAACTATATTACGTAAAATGCCACCAATGTTACAAAATACAGGTCCAAAATGCCACCAATGTTACAAAATACAGAGTCAGATAACACAAGATTATAAATAAAATATATAAGCCATGATATTCCAAGATCCCGTTTAAAACTCCCGTTTTGCATCGTAGACAGATGTATATTCTACTACTAAACGTTCTACATAACATTAAATAAATTACGAATTATTAGAGTACCAATTGAAGCGGATTCCTTCAAAATTTTCTATGCAAATATCTAACTCTTGAAAAGTAAACTTCAGGACGACTTTACGTTCGTCGTTGAGCACGATTTAATCACTTCTAGCGAACTCCTTCGGGACAGTCAGTGGCTGTTTCGGAACTATCCAGGAATTTCGATTGCCCACAGATAGTGAATTAAATCGACGCGGCGCTGTTTTGTTACGATCGAGATAATTTTGAAGACAGCCATTTTGTATCGCAAGAAACTTGAAATATGATTACCTACTCGACAATGGCAGTAATAATCTACTAGAAGACTGATGGCCAAAAATAAAAACATTGATTAACAAAAATAAAACTAAAAAAATATGCGTAATATAGATTTGATCTATCATTCGGAAACAATACTTATTAGTGGATAGAAGGTAGATAGATAGAAGATGTCCTTTTCTGAGCTTCTGACAACGTGAATATAAAATTTTATCATGTTCGATTGAGGTAATTACGATGTAAAAGCGTAACAAATAAACAAATTTACATTCGCATGAGTAATGTTAGTTAGGATAGTAAAGCAAAATATACCCTCCTGCTTTATTAATATCTACGCTTTTCCAATGCCACAAAAAAGCATATCTGTTTGAAAAAATACACGTTATATAATAATTACGCGTGTTAATAAATCGCTATACCACCGAGGCCTTAATAGAAGTCATTCTAGCGTTCATTTCGACGTATTTTTTATTCATATTTATCTGAATAGTTCTCAATAACAAAACGCGCTTCATTTTACAAAACTCTAGGGTTGGTACACCAATGACTTTTGAACTGAAAACTTCTTTAGGCGTGACGATTATGACACACTACGTCATCGGTTACCGGACGTAGTGCGCTTGCGCGACTTGCGTCAGACTAACGGCGACAATTAGTATAGAAGCCTGTGTACATCCAATATAGATATTTTGTATTGACATTGTACATTATATGTTTGAGTAATTAATGAATTGTATAAAAATCTGTATAATTATATACTACTGTATACTATACGACTGTATACTAACTAGATTAATGTTAATAATTTCAATTTATTTATGAAATATAAATGTTTCACACTGTAATTAAATAAAAAAATCAATACAGAACACAACTATTGTATTGAGTTTTCACTTCTGTCGGCAGTCCTTATGACTGCCTCGATTTTTTTTTAAATAAATGTTGATGTAATTATTGTAACTATTATTATATATAATATATTTTTAGAGTACTGAACCAGTTTTCTGTTCCAACCCAGGCAGGTTTCAGTAAATTCTATTTTGATTTTAAGATAATAAGTTCATGTTAAGCGGGATTTGGTGTGATAAGATTATTATAGAATGGATCATTACAATGGTGATGTCTAGAATTATCATCTCTCTGGACATCTGTTAAAATCGATTGTATATAGCTTTAATGTATTTGTATTTTTGCAGGTTCTTCTCGATGACTGGGTTGTTTTCCGAACCGGTGATGGTCTTGACGTGCATAAGCGCTTTCCTAGGTTATAAATTCAATAAAGTGTTTTTGATTTTTAAGTGCGAAAGAATAGTCTGCCTAAAAACACATAAGTGACACATGCATTAGAAGTTTTATACACAAATCTTAACTAAGCTCATCTGGGAAGTGTAGCCTGGTGCTTTATCTGAAGCTGTGGAACGATCTCCCGGCCAGTGTGTTCCCTCCTTCTTATAACATGGGATCCTTCATGCGTAACGTGAATAGGCATTGACGCAGGCCAGCATGACAGCGACGACCGACGGAGTCCGTATCTCTCGGTGGTCGCCGTTGTTTTTGGATTGTACTGTGTTTGCCATCAGGCACAGTAAAGTCACATTGCCGTGCTACAATAAAAAAATAATGCAAAAGGGTACTAGTTAGTATCATTATTATTAGTTTAAAATGTGAAATCAGTGGGATTATCTTTTAAATATGGAAATATAACTAATTAACAGTGCATTTTTGGAATAAAACTGATTTTCTTTGTTCGTGGCTCTTATGTATTTAATCATCGATTTGCCAACCCTAAGCTAGAACCTTGGCCTAGCGACCGGCCGTGACGACCCGACTGCTTTTATATTTCTGTATCTTTTCTCTGAGATACTTCATATTAAAACGTTGAATCTCTTTAGAAGTGTACATTTTGTAGAACTGATTTGAAAACTTTTACTGCATAAACTTTTGAATTTAAATTTATTTATTTAATTTTATAGTATGTATTTTTTAATTACCTATAGTTATAATCCTAAGCAATATTATAAATGTGAATATGGGAGTTTTTGCCGGGATCTTGGAATATCATGTTTTATATTTTACTAGCGGGCCCGGCAGACGTTGTACCGCCCTGATTATGAAAAACATGGATTCTGACTTTCCACTAAAATTCCCTGGAAAATTCTAACAGGAGGGCCACCATCTTGTTAGTTCATTGAAATTATCGCAAAAAACTTGTAATATGATTTCCTACTCGACAATGGCAGTAATAATCTACTAGAAGATTTGCTAAAACTTAAAAACAAATGGGAATCTGTATTTATTTGCTTGTTACATTTTCAATACAAAGGTATTGATGATGTATTAGTTTTTTTTTATAGTAGCACGGCAAAATGACTGCACTGAACCTGATGTTAAGCACAGTACAATCCAAAAACAATGGCGACCACCGAGTGACACAATATCCATCGCCGGTCGCCGCTGTCATGCCGGCCTGCGAAAATCTGGATATGCACAGGCTGATCCCGAAACGCGACCCGCAAAAGCGAATCACTATGACGGGCTTTTTCGCCATATTGGTTGTTGGTGGTTGCGACCCAGTCAGGCTGTAAAACCTTACCACCCCGCTTTCGCCATTGCCTCGTTCGTTATTCTGCTGGGCGCACCACGTGCAGGTGAGGTTGGCTTGGATGTCTCAAGTCTTTGATGTTATTCGACACCCCTTACACCCCAAAGCCACCCACCTTAGTTGATAGCGTGTTTGGGCACCGCGTGGATGGATGTACGTTCGAATTGAGTCGAAGCGCGCGGCCAAGGAAAGCATCGTGATGCATTGTGGTAGGTTCGTTTCTAAGTACGTCTAGCTAGCTACCACCCTCTAGTTGAAAATCTGTCGCCAAACAATTTTTGTTGTGTACAAGCAGGTACGCTCGATTGCCAGTCGTCCCTAGGTTTAGCGTGTTTACCGTCTCAGACCAAATCGTCATATAATATAGATAAGATTTTGGTCAATCGCTAAAAAATGTGCATTCCCAAGGTATAAAAGAATATTTCGCGCTACATTAACACGAGCGAAGCCACGCGCAAACGTTGGTAATCTATGTAAATAGAGTGAAGTTCACCGCTGTACATGCATCACTTATAAACTACTAGAATTAATCGTTTTTTTTTAGTTTTACTTCTAATACACTTGGTACTTTTTGAACGAAAGCTATGACGATGGCTTGTCTATACATCATTACATAGTATAAAAAAAGTCCCTTACCGCGTCTGTCTGTCTGTCTGTTCGCGATAAACTCACAAACTACCGAGCGGATTTTCATGTGGTTTTCACCAATGGATAGGGTGATTCATGAGGAACGTTTTAGTATATAATTTGTCAAGGATTTTTTCATAATCAGGGCGGGACAACGTCTGCCGGGCCCGCTAGTATATAATAAGAATGTAAATTTAACGTGTCTGTAATTTTTCGATTTTCGTGTAAAGAATTGTTGGAGGTGTCTAGGAAAAAGTAATAGAATACATTTCAATCATATTTAGAAATGTCTGTCTGTCTGTCTGTCTATCTGTCTGTCTGTCTGTTTATATGAACACGCATCACTGCTAAAGTACTCAGAGTTTTTTGTTTTAGTGTGGTTTCATATCTATTGGCACTTGGATCAATAATTACATACATCAATCAAACGTATTATGAGCTGCAAAATATCAGTATTAAATGTACACAGGCTCCTGTACTACACGTCGCTAGTCTGACACTAGCCGCGCAAGCACAATACGGCCGGAAATGCTGATGTAGGATGTCATGACACGAAACTACAAATGTATGTCCTGCTAAAAATACCGTTCAACGCGCTTAAAGAAGTTTGCACTTCAAAAGTGGTAAATAAATGATCAATGGAATCATTCAACTCGCGACCTCTACACATCAATATTGAGAGGGCTCAGATTTCGAGGTCGTCGTCTAGCCTAACATCTAGGCTCGTCTAGGTTTTAGTATTCTTTGACAAAATTTCAAGATCAATTAAATAAAATAAAAATGTTGACTTTTCTGGTACAGTGAAATGAATTAAGTCAGTACAGAAAATGTCTCCTGTGACGTTTGTGCAAAGCTATTTGGTAACATTTTTTTTGTATAAAAAGCGAATTCATTATTTTCAAACAATCGCCCACTCTAACAATATTTAAAATGTTGTTCGATCAATTTAACTTTCGTCAGTCATATTACATTAATTTATTTCAAATTAAAACCAAATTGTGGTAATCCAACGGATATGCGACACCCACGCACAAGCATCGTTAATTTTAAGGTAAACATACATTGATTGGTACCCACTCAAATAAGATTGTGTACAACGAGTCGCGCGAGGCGATACGATGCTATGCTATATCGCTTTTATTTGTTTCTCTACTAGAAAATAGGTTAAGAGCTACAAAGATATAGGATACAGACAATATGTTTTAGCTTAATTGTAAGATAAGATAATCAGGTTTGGAAAACATGTCCGTAATATTGACACCCTTAGAAGTATCACATTCCAAAAACAGGTCGATTATATGCATTAAATAAACGGAGTAGTATAAGCTATATAATATCATATTATAATCTGTATAGCTAACTAGGTAACATAACGTTGTAAGAACGAGGTACAATTATTATACACATAGTAATGTAAATAATGCTAGAACTTATTATTTTAAAATTTAATTAGTTTATTTACTTAAATATTTTTTTATTTTTTTATATCATAGGATGCAAACGAACAGGTGGGTCACCTGATGTTAAGTGATCACCACCGTCCATAGACACTCGCAACACTAGGGAGTAGCAAGTGCGTTGTGTTACACTAATCACGTATAGGGTCGATGCAGTCAGGATTGGCAATAAATACTTCGTAGGTTCTTGTCACTGTTTAATCGGGCAGAGCTTCGCCTTACAAGGGGAGGGGAGGTGGGTCTCCGGCGCTCTCACTGACCGAACGAAACGCAACAATGCAAGCACTGTTACTTCACGTCGGTTATCTGTGAGAGGGTGGTATTACCCCGGGCGAGCCGTCCCATTCATGCTGAAACCAGTAATAGCTTCAGCGTGGCTCTACCACCTTATAGCAATAACCCTTATAATATAATACCCTTATAATAATAAATTTCAATATCAGTATCATACATCAATTACTTGTTTGACGTCCAATGCCGTTTCGTTTAAGTATTTTATTACAGAGAGTCAAAAATAATAGTGTGCAATTCTCACACGCAGTAGAAGTGAAACGATATTCAAACGCAATCGAGACACTGTTCCCAATCTACCTGATACAGTGTTTACCCCTAACACTTTTCGCCACACAAAAAGGTTGCCGATTAGAATTTCAAAGTCGTCCGATAAGAATAAACACTTTAAAAGTCTTGTAACAAATATAACGGTTATTTATTGTGGTAGACCATAAGTAATAGCAATCTACCGTGAAATTTAAATTCTCAAACCAATGTTTGATTGACGCTTGAATATCTATAATATTCTATAGTAAAACTATTTTTATTGTATACGGTTTTCCGTAATCGAATAATTTGAAATTTAAGTTAAATGTCAATATCCAAAGTAATAACTTTATGAATATTCAACGATTTCATGAGATATAGATAAAATCTGAAAACATTTATATCGCGTCGCATCTCTGAATATGCTCAAGCTTTAGACAAACGTTTGGCCAAAACAAACAAACTGTCACGTGTATCGGCTAACCAATGATGGTTTTATATGAAATAATGCTCGGAAATTCTGTTTAAACCAAATTTCATAACGTCTATACAAGTTTCGATTAATTATAGCGAATTTTGTAAAATTTAAACATATTGATATTATATAAGGTTTTAACTTATAAATACTCAAATGAAATTTGGTGCATTCAAGTAAATAAAAATGTTTCCTTATTATGCTGTCGGCTTTATTTTGGAATGATAATTATAATTTGTCGCTACTTTTTAAGTCAAAGTATACGTCATAGTCAAACTTTAACCGTGTTATTACAAAACAGTTAAATACGTATTAAATACTTGATTTAAAAAAGTTTCCTAATAAATGCGCAACGTTCGCCCGAGGCAAGTTCGTTTTTTTTTTTTTGAACTGACTACGCTATTGACCAAGCAAGGTCTTAACAGATTCACCGGACTACTAAGGCGAGCGCTTAAGGCACTCAGCCGATTTTACTTTGACAACTAGCTCAAGGGTGCGCGGCACACCTCGGCTTTGGCTGTTGCCTGATACATGCAATTCGCGACCTATGTAAGCTAACCTAAGCTAAGCTAACTATTCATACATATATGATTTGTTGAAACATTTATGTGTACCAAGCATACATACCTCAACAACCCTATACATATTTCGTATCGGATAATATTCTAAACTATTTCAGTTTGATAAGGGGAAAAAATAAAACCCTTCCACCTGCAAGTGTAAGCGTGTATGCGTGCACGTGTGTGGAGGTGATATGTGTAATGTTGTCGCAGTGATGTAAGATTTTGTGTCACTGTATCGCGTGAGCAGCGTACTCAAGGGCTCCACGCCGAGCGAACGGACCTAGGCTTGAGCTGCTGCCGAGGGGGGCCTAGTCTGGTGTGCGGGAGCGAAATTTACCCCCAGACAAGTACGCGTTATGCTTTTTCGCAAGTCTAACCTAACGTAACCAAAGCAAGACAAAAGAGCAAGATGGCGAACATTCCGCGTTCGCAGTGGATTTAATATGAGACCTTTTTAAAGCCAGGTATATGTGGTAGGGATGATGATCCGAGATCGATTCATTGTTTATTTTAATTGATTTTAAAAATAGAATTGTTTACGTATACTATAAAATAATTATTCGTTTTTTTATATTTAGATAAAAATAAAATCAAACAATAATGTATAATTAAAAAAAGCTTATTAAAAAACAAGAAACAAGACAGCGGTTTTTGAATAATCAATCCTATAGACCTCGATTTCATGAATCTATTGGAATGACAGAATTGATTTAAAAAGCGTTTTTTTTATGGGAAGAATCGCCATCTGTAATATGTGGTTAATTATCAAAGCGTAATACAGTACAGTTATAATTAAGCTGTTAGCTACAAGTAACTAACGATGAGGTATGATCTAACAGGTGTAGCAAAAGTGTAACCAAAGGGACGTATCTATCTACTGTCAAAGTACGAATGAATAATAACCCAAGGCAGTTCAAAGTACGGTGTTATCTCTGGAACGGCTCTCAGAGCAGTGACAATTCTGAATTCCTTTGAATAGTCACGTATCGCTATTAGTAAAGCAATGCGATTCGACTTCTATGGTTCACGAAATAACATATTTTTCTATTCGTACCGATAAAAAAAGCGTTGGCAGACAAACCCACGAGTAAACGCTGCAACGAATTCTCCTTGAGAACATACGTTCCTTCTGATTTTATTTATACACGTTTTTTTGCGTTTGATTCTGCACGTTGATTTGCAGACACCTTATTGTTGCAAACGAACACAATAAGTACTGTAAGAACTGAAGGAACGCGTATGTTTCATGTTTTGATACGAATTATGTGGGACGCGCTTGAGAGATACAAAAAAATATATTTAAATACTGCAATTCAAAGGAGACAAGGCATAACTTTTAATTCTAATACTCAGTTTTATATAGTAGCTGACCCGCGACTCTGTCTTCGTGGAACCTAACGTAAAAAAACAGACACTAACAAAATAATTAGAATGTTTTGAGTCCATTTACTTATCTACTTTTCTCTCGCACTTAAGTCGCGCTGTGATTAAAATTACAATAACTTTTTTTTAGAGTGAACCGATTTTAATGAAACCAAGACTAAATGTTACTTGAGGATATGCGTTATGACTTTCTTAAAGAGGTTTTATCGTCAACGTAGTACTTTAGAAGTGATGCATGTTCATACAAACAGACAGATATTTCTAAAAATGATTGAAATGTATTTTATTACTTATCCCGACATAACTGCAAGAATTTTTTTCACATAAATCTAAAAAGTACAGACACGTTAGGTTTATATTCTTATTAAATGTAATTTAAATTACATTAATGTAAATTAGATGATATTCGAAATCAATTAAAAACGTGGAATAATATAATAGTATTTTTGGTCTATTCTATAGGTTTGAGCGTTGGATAACAATCTCACCTGATGTACATGACGATGTGGTCTAAGATAGTAAATACGCTAAACTAAGGACTTGCTCCATCGTCACACGCGCGCGAGTTTGATTTTTGGAGTTCCACGAGTCTTACGACATCGCTTTCCCTGCGCGACGATGCGCCGTAATAGCGCCACTTCTTCCCGACTGGCGACGGCAACGGGGAGAAACAAAAAAGGCCCTTTACGGGGCCAACCAGACGCCTCTACGTCATCAAGACGTAAGACCACAAGCCTGCCCATGGAACATGCCGATTCAAGCACGATGACCACCGCTTCTCACTCCGGACACCGTACTGCCACCGCCACGCCTGCGTCGCGACCGCAGTCGCTAACACCGTGAATTCATACACGGCCGCGAGAACCACCGCGCAAAGCAAAGCGCACCAGTTGCCCCCATTCTCCCCCCCGGGTTACGACCAGGGTGTCATCCGCGTAACAGATGAGGCGCGCTCCGTGTGGGAGCTCTCCAGCAGCCTCTATCGGCAGAGGCTACTACCCAGATTATCCGCAATGCTTTCCTGAAGACAATGACAACAGCAGATACCCCTGAAACGATCGAAAAATGCCTCTCAACAAAATAGACGCCAATCAAAATAAGTGACCAAACCACACTAACACTTAACTGCGTTCGAAGAAGCCACGATCGACCGGCTATAAATCACGCCACGAGACAACCGGGATGAATAAAAACATACCCTAAATAAAAGAAAACCCCGTTGATGCCCATAAGCCCAAGCATATTCGCCCACCACTCCTAACACTGGTGACCTGGACGTAAATTTTCAAACTTCAGAGTGTTAGCTATTGAGGCTTAGTGAAAATTCTACCACCATAATGTCTTCTTCCACTGAAAGGTCCAGCTTATTCGAAATAATTCAAACCAACATCCATGTCTTATGACGCGGTGTTCAAACACAATTAATTCTGAACCATCTGTTCTGTTGAGTTTCTGTTCTTAAATCCGTACCTCGTCAGAAACGCAGGTTTTTTTTGTTATTTTTTAGTCTTTTTGTTCTGTTTAGATTTGTCTTTTAAGTAGAGTTATTAGTCTTTTAGTCCCTTTGTCTTACGGCGGGACAGTGTAGTGCCTGAAAGTGGATGCCTAAGCGTACCAGTATACAAAGTGTTACACTCAGTGTATGGTTAATTAATTTATTCATCCATGCACTCCTATAGTTGCGTTATATAACTGAAACCCACTTGCGTCGCGACCGCAGTCGCTAACACCGTGAATTCATACACGGCCGCGAGAACCACCGCGCAAAGCAAAGCGCACCAGTTGCCCCCATTCTCCCCCCCGGGTTACGACCAGGGTGTCATCCGCGTAACAGATGAGGCGCGCTCCGTGTGGGAGCTCTCCAGCAGCCTCTATCGGCAGAGGCTACTACCCAGATTATCCGCAATGCTTTCCTGAAGACAATGACAACAGCAGATACCCCTGAAACGATCGAAAAATGCCTCTCAACAAAATAGACGCCAATCAAAATAAGTGACCAAACCACACTAACACTTAACTGCGTTCGAAGAAGCCACGATCGACCGGCTATAAATCACGCCACGAGACAACCGGGATGAATAAAAACATACCTTAAATAAAAGAAAACCCCGTTGATGCCCATAAGCCCAAGCATATTCGCCCACCACTCCTAACACTGGTGACCTGGACGTAAATTTTCAAACTTCAGAGTGTTAGCTATTGAGGCTTAGTGAAAATTCTACCACCATAATGTCTTCTTCCACTAAAAGGTCCAGCTTATTCGAAATAATTCAAACCAACATCCATGTCTTATGACGCGGTGTTCAAACACAATTAATTCTGAACCATCTGTTCTGTTGAGTTTTTGTTCTTGAATCCGTATTTCACTAGAAGCGCAGGTTTTTTTGTTCTTTTTTAGTCTTTTTGTTGTTTTTAGATTTGTCTTTTAAGTAGGATTATTAGTCTTTTAGTCCCTTTGTCTTACGGCGGGACAGTGTAGTGCCTGAAAGTGGATGCCTAAGCGTACCACTATACAAAGTGTTACACTCAGTGTATGGTTAATTAATTTATTCATCCATGCACTCCTATAGTTGCGTTATATAACTGAAACCCACTACACATCTATAAGCCAATATACCGATATTAAGATGGTGAATATTTAAAACTTCACTGTATAAGAGTGCAATGTCATGTAACTGATAACGTACTAAGATTGATCCAGAAAGTTCTAAAGCCGGTACCATCCATCAATGTAAAAGGCATCAGAAGCGGCCGAACGACCCGATCAATCGCCGCTCTAAGGTTTCTATTGTCAGAGACCCGTCAACTCGGAACCTCATATCCGTAGCTAGTAAAAGTAAATACGAATTAAGGGCTATTTACATTACATTTTTGAAGTGAAAAATTCTTTAGGCGCGTGGTGCGGTATTTTTTTGGCAGGAGATAAATTTATAATTACGCGTCATGACATGATAGTAAGTATGACAGACCGTATTGTGCTTGCGCGACTTGGATCATACTAGTGACGCGTGTATTTAGGCTGTGCAGCCCATCATATGTTTGATTAATTAATAATCTGTATAAAAATGTATATAATTAATGTCCGGAGTGCTAATAGATCTGAAAACCAGACGAATAATAATAATTTCAATTTACAAATTGTTAATTTAAATAATTCACAATATAATTAATTTAAAAATTCAAAAAATAAGAGTTATTCCATCGTTTTGAATTTTCACTTCTGTCTGCAGTCCTTATGACTGCCTCGTTTTTTTTTCCTTAACAGCCATATGTCTACCTCCTAAAGATAACCCGTGTTCTATTTCTTACATATTATAAAAAAATCATTCGTTATTTAAAATGCTATTTTGATCTTTGTTATATAATGATATCAATTATTAATATTAATCAATGTTATATTATTAAAGGTGGTAATATGTTTGTTTACAACTCAAAAATGACCATATAGAATGGTAATGAAGCCACCATAATATAATCTCTATTATCTCGATAACTGGTAAGACATAACAGGTTAAAAATACAGATATGTTATTTAAAAAGTTACTTGTGTTTTATTAACTTATTAGCACTAAACCACAGTATAAATATGAGAGACAGTATGGAAACTGCGAACAGACTTCGAAAACGGCATACTCACGCAAACATGCGCGTCGACGAGAGGTTTTGAAAGGAATTCTATGGACAGCACCGCGAAACCCGCTTAGGGGTCTCGTCGATGCGGATGTTTTTGTGAGTGTGCCTGTGCGAGCGTTTATAGGTAGTTTCCATACTGTCTGTTATGAGTACTGTGAGTAAATTGTATAAAGTTTAGTGACCGCTGTTTAAAAACACCTAATGAAAAATCCATTTAAAACTCAGCTAAAGAACGAATTAAATATTACAATATAAAATTATATAATACGTCTGTATTGTATAATTCGCCTAAATTCTAGTGATAACTAAATATAAACTCACCTATAGAAAAAAAAAAGTTGAGGCCGTCATAAGGACTGCCGACAGAAGTGAAAACTCAACACAATGAAATAAATGTGTCCTCTTTAGAATTTTCATATTACTTGTATTGTGAATGTCAATATTTAAATTTCAGAATTTGTTTATTGAAATTATTAATATTATTGTGGTTTTATCATCTATTGACACTCGGAGCAATAATTATATATATTTTTATAAAGTCCATTCAATCAAACGTATGATGAGCTGCAAAGTATCAATATTACATGTACACAGTCGCCTATACTACGCGTCGCCAGTCTGACTAGAAGCCGCGCAAGCGCAATACGGCCGGTCATGCTGACGTAGCACGTTACGACGAGAAATTACATATTTATGTCCTGCCAAAATTCCGCTCAACACGCCTAAAGAAGTTCTGACTTCAAAAATATTTAAAAAGTAATTTGTGTTTCATCATTACAGACTATTTAAAGTTTAGTAATGAGTGTTTAAAAACTCACTTCATGAAACATTAATTTTAAAACTCATCTACACGTTAAATGATTGCTGTTTAAAAACTCACCTAAAGAAACATTTGTCAGTCTGACGAAAGCCGCGCAAGCGCACTACGCCCGGTCATGCTGACGTAGCATGTTACGACGAGAAAATACATATTCATCTCCTGCCAAAAATATCGCGCCTAAAGCACTTCAAAAATATTTAAAAAGTCATTTGTGTTTCATCGTTACAGACTATTTAAAGTTTAAAAACTCACCTTATGAAACATTCATTTTAAAACTCATCTACACGTTAAGTGATTGTTGTTTAAAAACTCACCTAAAGAAACATTTGTGTCTCGCATTAAAATTCATTCAAACTTTCCTCATTTCAACTAACAAGCGAGATAACAAGACACTCAACAGTATTGTGAGGTAGCCGAAATATCAAAAGTCCATACGTTATTAGATCAAGAGATGAGAGAAATTTGAAGGGGATGGTATATGAAAGAACACAATACGAGTGTGAGCACTCCACTGTAAGGAAGAACTCTCATCCAATGTCCCTTAACAAGCACACAAACCACTTGATATAATTCTTTCCACGTCCACTATATACATGAGACTATCTACTGTATTTACAAAATAGAAAATTTCTTTGATAGAAATGTAACAAATTGAAAAGATAAAGTTTACAGGTTAGTTTTTGACGGGATTTTGGAACGTCATATACTAGATTTTATTTATTCATCTTGTGTTTTTTAAGTGTACTAGTGGTCGCCTAGTGATGGAAATTCGACCATAATTCATCTTGACATTCAATAAGATCAAAGGGAATAATTATTATTTCAGTGGTTTCATAAATTTACTAAAGATAAATTATTTATCTCTTAATTAATAATGTATATTATTAATTTATTAATTATTATAAAATTACCTACAATAATGGAACGTAACGTTAAAATATTGAATGTAGGGTGAATAAAGGTAATTGGAACGTAAGAGTAAAATGAAGGATGGAGAAACACCTTTTTCATTTACATGTATATATATGTTGCGTGTCATTCAAGCAGTAATGTGAGTAATGTATATTTTATTTTATTTAATATGTGTTTAATACATTTTATATAAAAAAATAGCTTTGTGCACTTCTCCTTCATATAAACTTTAACTATGCTAAATTTCAAGTTCATCCGTTCGCGCAATTCACTTAAAAAGGGGTACAAAATTTTACTTCACGTATTAATATATAAGATATTTTGTATTGGCATATTACGTAATATAGTCTGCTTATTAAGTACAACTGAAGTGGATGGAACATAATACCACGGAGCGTGGATTCTGACTTGCAAGACAGCCACCATCTTAATAGTTCATTGAAATTATCTAAAGAAATTTGTAACCTATTGGATAATGGCAGTAATAATCTATTGGAAGATTGGTTGCCAAAAATAAAATAAATTATAATAATAGGGTCGCGAGCGTCTGTTAGTAGTTCATAAAAATCATTTAATTCTAGATAACACTTTTTTTATAATTAAATATATCCATAATCCTCTCGTCTAAATAAACTAAATACGATACAAAAGGTAATACGTTCCTCCACAAAGCGAAATTAATAGGGCGCGTGAGACGAATTCATGAATAGGCAGACAAAAACAAATCAGTCCTAATAGATTAGTGGTGGCTTTTATAAATAATGGATTTTCATTTAATCCTAAATTGATTATAGAACTTACATAATACAAATTATATGATTTTAATTATTTTTTGATCAAACAAAAACAAACATCAATATTTTCAATTATATTGACATATCTACAGTTAAAATAAACAATTTTCAACATTTCATTATATCGACTGATTGCTTCAAAGCGAGGATTTATGTTAGTCAGTTTATTAAAAAAATTAAAATCATAATTTGACGATTAAAAACACATTTGGATTTTTTTGGCGGGATCTTGGTCTGTCATGTAGCGGCTTTTATATTTTATCCATAATCTTGTTATATTTGACTTTATATTTAGCAATATTGGTGGCTTTTTACGTAATATAGTTCGGCTATTGTGTATAAGTGTAGTGGGTGGAAAATAATACCACGGTGATTGCGAGATGCCACTGAAACTCCTTAAAAAATTTTAACAAGAGAGGCCTTGGAACACAAAAATTATCGTAAGACACTTGTAATATTATTACCCGACAGTGGCAGTAATAACTTGGAAAAAAAACTATTAAAAAAACACATGTAGGTACTTTTTGTTATAATATATAGATCAGTGTAGAAAACTCTAGAATCGATTGATATAATAGTATTTGACAAGATATTATACACTGACTTTTGCTCGCGGCTTCGCTCGCGTTAATGTAGCTTTAATCTATTCCTCGAAAACAGTGTTTTTTCTCTGGATTAAGTTACCCTGTGTCCTTTATTGTACCCACGACAACATTTATACAAAATTACATGATCGATTGAGTAGTTAAGACGTGCAAGTGTAACAAACTCACTTTTGCAATTATAATATTAGTAGGGATTATTTTACTATAGCTTGTGTTAGTCCACTAGTAGACATAAATTTTACACAACTCGCGCCACTGTAGTCTTTTTTTTTTGTAGCACAGCACAATACAATCATAAAACAATGGCGACAACCGACAGACACGCCATCTCTCGCCGGTCGCCGCCGCTGTCATGCCGGCCTGCGTGAATGTCTCTTCATGTTACGCTTGAAAAACCCCATGTTACAGAAAGGAGGTAACACACTGGCCGGGATATTGCTCCACAGCTTCACGGTACGGCAAAGGTGGGATGTTGCCAACTTTTTAGTTCGTATGTATGATTTACCGTAAAACTGTGGCTGTGAAGCCCAGCGCGTGTAGGTCGGTTATGAAAAGGTGAAGGAGGAGAGGAGAGGAAGGAAAATGGTTTTTCTTCTCTTCTTTCTTTATTCGGATTTGCGAACACAATATTTCACAGCTATTCTTTGCAGCCATTCTATTGTCGTTTCTTTAATAGATATGACTACTCAACTACCACTTTAGCTTGTGGATTTAAGAATTAAGTTGCTGAACAGATTTTTTGGTGAATTTTAGTGCAAAAAAAACTCGCAGCAATCGGTAAGCCATCGCTTCTAGAGCGACCCTTAAATTATGGACCAGTGGAACCGTCATTTATGTTCATATTTCGGCACCATATCTCATTACATATATAGTGAAATGCATAAATTTCAATCCTTGGTAATATTTCAGTATGGACCCATCCAAAAGCTTGACTATTTTTCTTCAAATTCCCAGTTGGAAAATACTACCATTGGTTGGATTCATAACTTAAATTTATCATATTTTATGTTTATATTTTTATCGGTGTTTCTTCTCAGTATATAGATAGATAGGAGTTCCATTAAAACATCCGTAAACCTTTTTAATCGAATTAAATTTTAATAAATGCCCCAACATACATACGTCATTAAAATTCTATTTACTTAGGCACCTCCTCTCATTATTATTCGGGCAACAATGCCAAATCCCGGGTGTTGAAATATAAAATTTGAAACATTTTACGACGTGTGTATAATACAAGATAGGGACAGTGATTTGTATCCGATGACCGTGAAACGCACGAACTAACAAGATGATATAAATAGCTCAAATTTATGAAAAAAGCGTAGGAATATTTTGATCAACGTGGAATATGATGAAATTAAATAACATACGGTTCATTATAATAATTTAATATGGTGTGCAGTCAATCCATCTTGCAATATATATTTATAAAACCATATATTGATTCGTAAAATATATGGACCCCGGATGCTGAAATCCGGAAATAAGGTAGATTTATTATTTTTCCTTATGATTCATAATATGAAAATTAACTACATTTTTGAATATTTTGAATATAATCTAATTAAGTAATAATAATTTATACTTATGTGTAAATAATAGGTTTGGAATCCGGAAATAAGGACTTATTTATTAAAACTTAGATATGCTGGATCAAGTAAAAGCCAACTTAATTTAAATACTCGAAACTGCACCCTGTTGGTCACTCCATGCTTCAGACCCATTATATCCAAAAACAGTTTTTCTAGGTAATAGTGTCAGGTGTTATAACAAAATCCCAAAACAAGTTACCGATTTGCCGAATAGTGTCAAGAATCATGTCAACCGGGTTTTAATATCTAAAGGCTATTATAGGGTGGATCAATATGTGAACGATTGTGACGTCTGGAGATGATGCTCCTCTCTGTGCATCCACTAAAAACGATGTAACTATTTATGTATCTACATTATTATCTTCTATATACCATAGACCAATAGTGCACACATTACTTAGAAATATTCAACACAACGATGTTATAACTAAGGATACTTTACCTACATGATATTTTGATATGATAAATGGATCGAGTTTCTTGCCGGTTCTTCTCGATGACTGGGTAGTTTTCCTAACCTAGCATTGACTTTCATAAGCGCCATCTCTGGGTCTAAATTGAATAAAGGATATTTTGATTTGATTTGTTAATTTCTTCAATAATTAGCAGTAATTTATAACATAGAAATGATCTAAGTTCATTTAGATGTATTGTAGTATTTTTGGATGCAAATAAATTTTGTAACATAACTGTATATAAGTAACTCGATTCCCGGATACAAAACGGTCGCACATGAAATGTAAATTTTTACTTGTCCAGATCTATACCTACAATACATTCATTACATACATATATATAACAACGCACAGTCTTCAAGTTAATCATAAAAATATTTGAAACCGATTAAATAAAGGAACTCAATATGAAAGGAAGAAAGAAACGTTAAAAGTAATTGAAAGGTTTAGAGAATCATACAAATGCGACAATTTTTACGAATTGAAATTTCACATTCTTGCCGATTATGTTTATTTATTATTCCAATTCTAAATGGAAGAATAATTTCGATATGGAAGTAAATGTAACTACATTTATATTACCTACTTTAAAAAGAAAAACATTAAATACTATTTACTTGATAAAAATCTACAGTAAGAAACTGAATTACGTCGATAATAATCTTTTTAAATTTTCCTAAACTCACCAAATTAAAGAATTAAATCAAATTGAAAGTAAATAATACGAAAATTATATTACTTTATAATGTCTTTCAAAATGAAAGAATCTATGTTACCGATTCATATTATTGCGTATTAGTTCTGTATTTCTGTAAAGATACGAGCTTCATAGTATAGCTGATATGTTTATGATAATAAGAGATCAACAGGCGAACCCGAAGCCGACCGAGACGTCGCTTGGATATCTGATTCCCATACATTATTATACTAATCTTAACACATTGTAACCTACAATATTCTCGTGATCAATTTTATTCCAATCGCTTTTTCTTTATTAGACTAATATGACAAGTAATATGCAATTAATATTTGGCTGCATCTATACTATATCATATCATATCTATACTAATATTATAAAGCTGAAGAGTTTGTTGTTTGATCGCGCTAATCTCAGAAACTATAGGTCCTGTTTGCAAAATTCTTTCAGTGTTAGACAACTTATTTATCGAGGAAGGCTATAGGCTATATATCATCACGTTAACATTAATAGGAGCGGAGCGAACAATATTTCAAGACCGGGGTTCCCGTACGTATAATTTAAAAATATTTTCACCTTCTACGTATACGTAGTCGCGAGTTAAAGATAGCGTTAGCCCAAGGTAGCTATTCTACGCAGACGAAGTCGCGGGTAGAAGCTAGTAACTAAATAAAACTAAGAACGCGAGACTAAACTATAAACGGATTATATTACGATACTTTTAAACAATAGTAAATTACTTTTTTATAAATGGGTAAATTAGGAATTAATGGAAAACTAAGCCAATTAAAAATATGTATGTAATTACAAATTAGGTAATAAACAGTTCTAAATTATTATCTTTCCATGAGCTATGATGTGTGCTGTAATAGCTATATGGGAACAATAGAGGTAACTAATAATCATAAGATAAAAAACGACATCTGATTAATGGGACAAATAAATTCTTACTTCGCAATAATTTTATGGTGGTAGAGTCACGCTGAAACTATTACTGGTTTTAGCATGAATGGGTCGGCTCGTCCGGAGTAGTACCACCCTCTCACAGAAAACCGACGTGAAGTAACAGTACTTGCATTGTCGCCTTTCGTTCGGTCAGTGAGAGCGCAGGAGGCCCACCTCCCCTCCCCTCTCCTAATCCCTCCCCTAACCCTTCCCCCCAAAGGGTGGCAACGCACTTGCGACTCCTCTGGTGTTGTTAGTGTCCATGGACGGTGGTGATCACTTAACATCAGGTGACCCAGCTGTTCGTTTGCCACCTATGACATAAAAAAACACGTTGGTGTGTTCCGACAGCTGCACTTTAGAGCTAGTTCTCTCTAGGTCTAGCACGTTTTCCATCTTCGATCACATCGGCATTTAATAACATATAAGAATGTGATCAAATTCTTAAAATCTATATAGCATATAAAAGGATATACGCGATTAAACTAGAAACGAAATTTTTGTAGGATCTTGGAATGTCATGGCTTTTATGTTTTATTCATAATCTTGTGTTATTTAGCTCTATTTCTGTAATATTGGTGGTGTTTTACACAATATAGTTTGGTTATTATGCACAAGCGAATTGAACGGGAAATAATACCGCGGAGAATGGATTCTAACTTAGATCCCTGGAAAATTCTAACAAGACGGCCACCATCTTGTTATTTGATGGAGATTATCGCAAAAACCTGTAATATCATTATTTCTCAGGCCGGCATGACAGCGGCGACTGGCGATGGATAGTGTATCTCTCGGTGGTCACCATTGTTTTTGGAATGTACTGTGCTTACCGTCAGATACAGTGCAGTCATTTTGCCATGCTACAATAAAAAAAACCTACTTGACAATGGTAGTAATAATCTATTAGAAGATTAGTTGACAAAAAAAAAGCTATAAACACATTATCAAACTCATGATCACTCCCTTTTGTCAGTGTCCATACGAATTTAATGTAAATGAAATGAAAAAAAGTCGCCTGTTTGACAGCAACCATAAAAAGATATGAAAGAGTCTTGTCACACTATAGATTTAATAAGCATTAAGTAAGATTTTCCAAGGTACAAATATGTTCGAGTCTAATCCTTCATACGCTTATAAACTTTGACATGAATTCTATACAATGATAAACCAACGACTTTTGCTAACTAATTTTAAACAGAGCCTTCTGAATACAGTAAATTAGCATGTAGTGTAAATAGTTCTATATTAAATTCGCGCGATACAGTGACACAAAATCTTACATCACTGGGACAACATTGCACATGTCACCTCCACACACGAACACGCATACACGATTACACATGCAAGTGGAAGTGTTTAAAGTGTTAAATAATATTTTTCCTTATCAAACTGAAATAGTTTAGAAAACTATCCGATACGAAATATATATAAGAGTTGTTGAGGTATGTATGCCTGGTACACATATATGTTTCAACAACTCATATATGTATGAATAATTAGCTTAGGTTAGCTCAGATAGGTCGCGGATTGCATGTATCAGGCAACAACCCAAGCCGAGGTGTGCCGTGCACCCTTGAGCTGGTTGTCAAATCAAATCGGCTGAGTGCCTTAAGCGCTCGCCTTAGTAGTCCGGTGAAACTGTTAAGACCTTGCTAGGTAAATAGCCTTATAAGTTCGAAAAAAAAAGAAATAAAAGTTCTGTAGTACAAAAGCGTTTGACCACAATGTCACCTATAATTAAAGTTAAATTAGCTCTGAAATGCAGTTCCTGGGACATACTTGCAGGTGTTTGGCTGCAATTGTTTGATTTGATTGTTAACTGGAGTATAAAAAAAAAAAAATATTTTCCTTACACCTTATTTAAAATGGGCAGAAATATTACACCACAATACGCCATTACCGAAATGTTGTAGTTGTAAAAAATTTAATACCGAATTAAGTATTATCTATATACAATGTCACCCACGGACAAATGACCGTCCAAAAAATTATGAAAATGTATATAAAACAAATCCTTCCAAAATATAAATGGATTCTATTGACCCTTTCTAATTTTTAATGCCTTAGGAAGCCGGTGAGAATCACCTAGATAAATATTAGGGTGCCCGTTATTTACATAGTTGGCTTTTTTCTAACTTATAATTTATCGTCTAAAAAATCCAGAACAAAGAACCTTTTTAATATAGTAACAAACCTTGCACTTAATATTTAGAATTTAGAATAACTTTCATCAAAATCGTAATAACTTTCCCAGAATAGTAAAAGAAGCTGTAAATTTACACGAGTTCAATTTTCACTTCAAATACCTTTCGAAGGAGTGGATAGATCGAATAACTATAACAAGACTTTTTGTAGATAGTGGTAGAGCCACGCTGAAACTATTATTGGTTTCAACATGAATGGGTCGGCTCGCCCGGGGTAGTACCACCCTCTCATAGAAAACCGACGTGAAGTAACAGTGCTTGTATTGCTGCGTTTCGTTCGGTCAGTGAGAGCGCCGGAGACCCATCTCCCCTCCCCTCTCCTCTCTCCTCTCCTTTTCCCTCCCCTAACCCTTCCCTCCGAAAGATGGCAACGCACTTACGACTCCTCTGGGGTTGTTAGTGTGCATGGATGGTGGTGATCACTTAACAGCAGGTGACCCACCTGTTCGTTTGCCACCTATGACATAAAAAAAAAAACATGAATATTCATACGGAAAACTTACATTATAATCATTTATTATTATTAATTTAACCTTAAGGGATGTAATGACGTCCGGGACTTGGCGAGGGCCACCACCTGGGGCCCACATTACGGTGGAGGGCGCCCGGATAAGGGTAGGGACCTAGATGAAGTACCTGGGCCTCACCCTGGACGGGCGCTGGTGGTTCGAGCCCCATTTTGCGGGGCTCGGACCGCGAATTGTTGGGGTGGCGGCGGCATTCGGCCGGCTGCTCCCCAACATAGGGGGGCCGAGTGCTGGGTGTTGCCGACTCTATATGGGAGTCGTGGGGGCGATGGGCCCAGTGTGGGCCGACGTCCTCGGTGCCGACAACGTGCGTGTGCTACGCAGCTTCGAAAAAATTGACAGACTGACATACACTTGTTTAATGTCCATTTTATTTAAATGCATGGTCGTACTAGAAATGATAGATTTGGTCTTATTTTTGTCGTCAACTTCATGTCTGTGAAAGAATTTTTATATACAGATTCGTACTTCAAGAGATTACCTTTTAGAAAATCTTCATAATAGTAGTACATTTAGACAAACTTATCATCTTCTTCTATCTTCTATACATATAAAACGAATGTAAATGTAACGTGTTTGTATTTTTTAGATTTTTGTGAAGAAATTTGTTGCAGGTGTCTAGGAATAGTAATAGAATACATTTCAATAATTTTTAGAAATGTTTGTCTGTCTGTCTGTTTCTACGAACAATTGAATACGCATCACTGCTAATATCGGGTGCACAATAAATCTATATAACATCAAGAAAATCGTAAAGCATATCCTCGGGAGAAACTTAGTGTTTGTTTCATTAAAATCGGTCCACTCTATGAAAAGTTATTGTAGTTTTAATGACAACGCGACTTTTCATGGACAAGTTACAGCATTACACTAGTTACATCATTTGTCAGCACTCTCATCTGCTTTTGAATGACGCTTTAATATTAAACAAATTAATTAAATTTAATATTAAAAAATAAAAAACGCAGCGGGGTGGTAGGGTTTTACAGCCTGACTGGGTCGCAACCACATGGCGACAAAGCCCGTCATAGTGATTCGCTTCTGCGGGTCGCGTTTCGGGATCA
>MU161008.1:40728-51775 GCA_015888305.1 Antheraea pernyi
AAATATATCCATAATCCTCTCGTCTAAATAAACTAAATACGATACAAAAGGTAATACGTTCCTCCACAAAGCGAAATTAATAGGGCGCGTGAGACGAATTCATGAATAGGCAGACAAAAACAAATCAGTCCTAATAGATTAGTGGTGGCTTTTATAAATAATGGATTTTCATTTAATCCTAAATTGATTATAGAACTTACATAATACAAATTATATGATTTTAACTATTTTTTGCTCAAACAATAACAAACATCAATATTTTCAATTATATTGACATGTCTACAGTTAACACCTTTAATGGTGATAGAGCCACGCTGAAACTATTACTGGTTTCAGCATAAATGGGTCGGCTGGCTCGGGGTAGTACCACCCTCTCATAGAAAACCGACGTGAAGTAACAGTGCTTGCATTGTCGCATTTCGTTCGGTCAGTGAGAGCGCCATTTAGTGCCAGAGTTAGTGTCCATGGACGGTGGTGATCACTTAACATCAGGCGACCCACCTGTTCGTTTGTCACCTATGATATAAAAAAAAAGTTATAATAAACAATTTTTAACATTTAATTACATCAACTGATTTATTCAAAGCGAGGCTTCATCTAAATCTATTGATTACAAAATTACAATCCCAGCAAGTCGACGATTAAAAACACATTTGGATTTTTTTGGCGGGATCTTGGTCTGTCATGTAGCGGCTTTTATATTTTATCCATAATCTTGTTATATTTGACTTTATATTTAGCAATATTGGTGGCTTTTTACGTAATATAGTTCGGCTATTGTGTATAAGTGTAGTGGGTGGAAAATAATACCACGGTGATTGCGAGATGCCACTGAAACTCCTTAAAAAATTTTAACAAGAGAGGCCTTGGAACACAAAAATTATCGTAAGACACTTGTAATATTATTACCCGACAGTGGCAGTAATAATTTGGAAAAAAAAACAATAAAATAAAACGCATGTAGGTACTTTTTGTTATAATATATAGATCAGTGTAGAAAACTCTAGAATCGATTGATATAATAGTATTTGACAAGATATTATACACTGACTTTTGCTCGCGGCTTCGCTCGCGTTAATGTAGCTTTAATCTATTCCTCGAAAACAGTGTTTTTTTTCTCTGGATTAAGTTACGCTGTGTACTTTATTGTACCCACGACAACATTTATACAAAATTACATGATCGATTGAGTAGTTAAGACGTGCAAGTGTAACAAACTCACTTTTGCAATTATAATATTAGTAGGGATTATTTTACTATAGCTTGTGTTAGTCCACTAGTAGACATAAATTTTACACAACTCGCGCCACTGTAGTCTTTTTTTTTTGTAGCACAGCACAATACAATCATAAAACAATGGCGACAACCGACAGACACGCCATCTCTCGCCGGTCGCCGCCGCTGTCATGCCGGCCTGCGTGAATGTCTCTTCATGTTACGCTTGAAAAACCCCATGTTACAGAAAGGAGGTAACACACTGGCCGGGATATTGCTCCACAGCTTCACGGTACGGCAAAGGTGGGATGTTGCCAACTTTTTAGTTCGTATGTATGATTTACCGTAAAACTGTGGCTGTGAAGCCCAGCGCGTGTAGGTCGGTTATGAAAAGGTGAAGGAGGAGAGGAGAGGAAGGAAAATGGTTTTTCTTCTCTTCTTTCTTTATTCGGATTTGCGAACACAATATTTCACAGCTATTCTTTGCAGCCATTCTATTGTCGTTTCTTTAATAGATATGACTACTCAACTACCACTTTAGCTTGTGGATTTAAGAATTAAGTTGCTGAACAGATTTTTTGGTGAATTTTAGTGCAAAAAAAACTCGCAGCAATCGGTAAGCCATCGCTTCTAGAGCGACCCTTAAATTATGGACCAGTGGAACCGTCATTTATGTTCATATTTCGGCACCATATCTCATTACATATATAGTGAAATGCATAAATTTCAATCCTTGGTAATATTTCAGTATGGACCCATCCAAAAGCTTGACTATTTTTCTTCAAATTCCCAGTTGGAAAATACTACCATTGGTTGGATTCATAACTTAAATTTATCATATTTTATGTTTATATTTTTATCGGTGTTTCTTCTCAGTATATAGATAGATAGGAGTTCCATTAAAACATCCGTAAACCTTTTTAATCGAATTAAATTTTAATAAATGCCCCAACATACATACGTCATTAAAATTCTATTTACTTAGGCACCTCCTCTCATTATTATTCGGGCAACAATGCCAAATCCCGGGTGTTGAAATATAAAATTTGAAACATTTTACGACGTGTGTATAATACAAGATAGGGACAGTGATTTGTATCCGATGACCGTGAAACGCACGAACTAACAAGATGATATAAATAGCTCAAATTTATGAAAAAAGCGTAGGAATATTTTGATCAACGTGGAATATGATGAAATTAAATAACATACGGTTCATTATAATAATTTAATATGGTGTGCAGTCAATCCATCTTGCAATATATATTTATAAAACCATATATTGATTCGTAAAATATATGGACCCCGGATGCTGAAATCCGGAAATAAGGTAGATTTATTATTTTTCCTTATGATTCATAATATGAAAATTAACTACATTTTTGAATATTTTGAATATAATCTAATTAAGTAATAATAATTTATACTTATGTGTAAATAATAGGTTTGGAATCCGGAAATAAGGACTTATTTATTAAAACTTAGATATGCTGGATCAAGTAAAAGCCAACTTAATTTAAATACTCGAAACTGCACCCTGTTGGTCACTCCATGCTTCAGACCCATTATATCCAAAAACAGTTTTTCTAGGTAATAGTGTCAGGTGTTATAACAAAATCCCAAAACAAGTTACCGATTTGCCGAATAGTGTCAAGAATCATGTCAACCGGGTTTTAATATCTAAAGGCTATTATAGGGTGGATCAATATGTGAACGATTGTGACGTCTGGAGATGATGCTCCTCTCTGTGCATCCACTAAAAACGATGTAACTATTTATGTTTTGTAAAAATATGTAATATGAAGAGTTTACCCAGATCGAGTTTCTTGCCGGTTCTTCTCGATGACTGGGTAGTTTTCCTAACCTAGCATTGACTTTCATAAGCGCCATCTCTGGGTCTAAATTGAATAAAGGATATTTTGATTTGATTTGTTAATTTCTTCAATAATTAGCAGTAATTTATAACATAGAAATGATCTAAGTTCATTTAGATGTATTGTAGTATTTTTGGATGCAAATAAATTTTGTAACATAACTGTATATAAGTAACTCGATTCCCGGATACAAAACGGTCGCACATGAAATGTAAATTTTTACTTGTCCAGATCTATACCTACAATACATTCATTACATACATATATATAACAACGCACAGTCTTCAAGTTAATCATAAAAATATTTGAAACCGATTAAATAAAGGAACTCAATATGAAAGGAAGAAAGAAACGTTAAAAGTAATTGAAAGGTTTAGAGAATCATACAAATGCGACAATTTTTACGAATTGAAATTTCACATTCTTGCCGATTATGTTTATTTATTATTCCAATTCTAAATGGAAGAATAATTTCGATATGGAAGTAAATGTAACTACATTTATATTACCTACTTTAAAAAGAAAAACATTAAATACTATTTACTTGATAAAAATCTACAGTAAGAAACTGAATTACGTCGATAATAATCTTTTTAAATTTTCCTAAACTCACCAAATTAAAGAATTAAATCAAATTGAAAGTAAATAATACGAAAATTATATTACTTTATAATGTCTTTCAAAATGAAAGAATCTATGTTACCGATTCATATTATTGCGTATTAGTTCTGTATTTCTGTAAGGATACGAGCTTCATAGTATAGCTGATATGTTTATGATAATAAGAGATCAACAGGCGAACCCGAAGCCGACCGAGACGTCGCTTGGATATCTGATTCCCATACATTATTATACTAATCTTAACACATTGTAACCTACAATATTCTCGTGATCAATTTTATTCCAATCGCTTTTTCTTTATTAGACTAATATGACAAGTAATATGCAATTAATATTTGGCTGCATCTATACTATATCATATCATATCTATACTAATATTATAAAGCTGAAGAGTTTGTTGTTTGATCGCGCTAATCTCAGAAACTATAGGTCCTGTTTGCAAAATTCTTTCAGTGTTAGACAACTTATTTATCGAGGAAGGCTATAGGCTATATATCATCACGTTAACATTAATAGGAGCGGAGCGAATAATATTTCAAGACCGGGGTTCCCGTACGTATAATTTAAAAATATTTTCACCTTCTACGTATACGTAGTCGCGAGCTAAAGATAGCGTTAGCCCAAGGTAGGGGACGAAGTCGCGGTTGAAGCTAGTAAATAAATAAAACTAAGAACGCGAGACTAAACTATAAACGGATTATATTACGATACTTTTAAACAATAGTAAATTACTTTTTTATAAATGGGTAAATTAGAAATTAATGGAAAACTAAGCCAATGAAAAATATGTATGTAATTACAAATTAGGTAATAAACAGTTCTAAATTATTATCTTTCCATGAGCTATGATGTGTGCTGTAATAGCTATATGGGAACAATAGAGGTAACTAATAATCATAAGATGAAAAACGACCTGTGATTAATACCACCAATAAATTCTTACTTCGCAATATAATTCTCTATATTGCTCCAAATGAATCGTTTAAGTAATACTCTTAGTCTAGTAATATTATCTTTAATTATCTTTAATCTATATAGAAAACAGTCCAAATAATTTACCAGGACAATATAAATTGTTGTAGGAAGATTAAAGAATTGTCTTTTGTTGTAGGAAGTGCAAATGTACGAATAAAAATGAGTTTACACTTAATAATAAGTAAATGATAAATACCATATAAATAGTGTACTAAATAACCAATTATATACAATTGTATGTATAAAAGGATATCGTGTCATTACATTTGAAATATTAGTTAAATCCAATTTTAATCGTTCATATATGTTCAATATTTTTTTTTATTTCCAGTTTTTATACATCGAGTACGATATTCAAATTTTCCTGTTCAGAGGGTTTTGAGTTTTTTTTTTATGATTTTCATATTTTTATATGGGAACAATAGAGGTAACTAATAATCATAAGATAAAAAACGACATCTGATTAATGGGACAAATAAATTCTTACTTCGCAATAATTTTATGGTGGTAGAGTCACGCTGAAACTATTACTGGTTTTAGCATGAATGGGTCGGCTCCTCCGGAGGAGTACCACCCTCTCACAGAAAACCGACGTGAAGTAACAGTACTTGCATTGTCGCCTTTCGTTCGGTCAGTGAGAGCGCAGGAGGCCCACCTCCCCTCCCCTCTCCTAATCCCTCCCCTAACCCTTCCCCCCAAAGGGTGGCAACGCACTTGCGACTCCTCTGGTGTTGTTAGTGTCCATGGACGGTGGTGATCACTTAACATCAGGTGACCCAGCTGTTCGTTTGCCACCTATGACATAAAAACATCGAGTACGATATTCAAATTTTCCTGTTCAGAGGGTTTTGAGTTTTTTTTTTATGATTTTCATATTTTACGTGTACAAAATTTGAAGATCTTGAAAAATAACGTAATAAATATTAGCAACAGCTAAAATTAGATTTAACATATTTTAAAATGTAACGACTTATATGTAATTAGTTATAAATGATAGTAATTTGAAGCGATGATAGCTTAGCTAATAGCGTATTCGGACATAACGTCGACGGACGTAGGTTCGAATCCTAGCAACGGATTCTTAGAGTTTTAGGATTACTAGAATTCCTAGAGATTCCAATCCTAGTAATCCTAGAGTCGGAGTTTTCGGTGGAGGAAAACATCGGGATGAAACTATAGCATTGCGGTAGGGCTTTTTCTAAGTCCGTCTGGCTAGCTACCACCCTCAATTTGAAACTCTGTCGCTAAATATCGAAGGTGATAGATCCCCGCTGAAGCTAATACCGGTTTCAACATGAATGGGTTGGCTTGTCCGGGGTAGTACTAACCTCTCACAGAAAACCGACGTGAATGAACAGTGCTTGCGTTGTTGCGTTTCGTTCGGTCAGTGAGAGCGCCGGAGACCCACTTCCCTTCCCCGTCCCCTCTCCCTCTCCTCCACCCCCCCTCCCCCCAAACAGGCTGGCAACGCACTTGCGACTCCTCTGGTGTTGCAAGTGTCTATGTACGGTGGCGATCACTTAACATCAGGTGAAGCATCAGTTCGTTTGCATACTATGACATAAAAAAAATACGTTGGTGTGTTCCGACAGATACACTTGAGAGATAGTTCTCTCTAGGTCTAGCATGTTTACCATCTTAGACCACATTGGCATTTAATAACATATAAGAATGTGATCAAATTCTTAAAATCTATATAGCATATAAAAGGATATACGCGATTAAACTACAAACGAAATTTTTGTAGGATCTTGGAATGTCATGGCTTTTATGTTTTATTCATAATCTTGTGTTATTTAGCTCTATTTCTGTAATATTGGTGGTGTTTTACACAATATAGTTTGGTTATTATGCACAAGCGAATTGAACGGGAAATAATACCGCGGAGAATGGATTCTAACTTAGATCCCTGGAAAATTCTAACAAGACGGCCACCATCTTGTTATTTGATGGAGATTATCGCAAAAACCTGTAATATCATTATTTCTCAGGCCGGCATGACAGCGGCGACTGGCGATGGATAGTGTATCTCTCGGTGGTCACCATTGTTTTTGGAATGTACTGTGCTTACCGTCAGATACAGTGCAGTCATTTTGCCATGCTACAATAAAAAAAACCTACTTGACAATGGTAGTAATAATCTATTAGAAGATTAGTTGACAAAAAAAAAGCTATAAACACATTATCAAACTCATGATCACTCCCTTTTGTCAGTGTCCATACGAATTTAATGTAAATGAAATGAAAAAAAGTCGCCTGTTTGACAGCAACCATAAAAAGATATGAAAGAGTCTTGTCACACTATAGATTTAATAAGCATTAAGTAAGATTTTCCAAGGTACAAATATGTTCGAGTCTAATCCTTCATACGCTTATAAACTTTGACATGAATTCTATACAATGATAAACCAACGACTTTTGCTAACTAATTTTAAACAGAGCCTTCTGAATACAGTAAATTAGCATGTAGTGTAAATAGTTCTATATTAAATTCGCGCGATACAGTGACACAAAATCTTACATCACTGGGACAACATTGCACATGTCACCTCCACACACGAACACGCATACACGATTACACATGCAAGTGGAAGTGTTTAAAGTGTTAAATAATATTTTTCCTTATCAAACTGAAATAGTTTAGAAAACTATCCGATACGAAATATATATAAGAGTTGTTGAGGTATGTATGCCTGGTACACATATATGTTTCAACAACTCATATATGTATGAATAATTAGCTTAGGTTAGCTCAGATAAGTCGCAAATTGCATGTATCAGGCAACAACCCAAGCCGAGGTGTGCCGTGCACCCTTGAGCTAGTTGTCAAATAAAATCGGCTGAGTGCCTTAAGCGCTCGCCTTAGTAGTCCGGTGAAGCTGTTAAGACCTTGCTAGGTAAATAGCCTTATCAGTTCGAAAAAAAAAAAAGTTCTGTAGTACAAAAGCGTTTGACCACAATGTCACCTATAATTAAAGTTAAATTGGCTCTGAAATGCAGTTCCTGGGACATACTTGCAGGTGTTTGGCTGCAATTGTTTGATTTGATTGTTAACTGGAGTATAAAAAAAAAAAAATATTTTCCTTACACCTTATTTAAAATGGGCAGAAATATTACACCACAATACGCCAATACCGAAATGTTGTAGTTGTAAAAATTTTAATACCGAATTAAGTATTATCTATATACAATGTCACCCACGGACAAATGACCGTCCAAAAAATTATGAAAATGTATATAAAACAAATCCTTCCAAAATATAAATGGATTCTATTGACCCTTTCTAATTTTTAATGCCTTAGGAAGCCGGTGAGAATCACCTAGATAAATATTAGGGTGCCCGTTATTTACATAGTTGGCTTTTTTCCAACTTATAATTTATCGTCTAAAAAATCCAGAACAAAGAACCCTTTTAATATAGTAAGTAACAAACCACTTAATATTTAGAATTTAGAATAACTTTCATCAAAATCGTAATAACTTTCCCAGAATAGTAAAAGAAGCTGTAAATTTACACGAGTTCAATTTTCACTTCAAATACCTTTCGAAGGAGTGGATAGATCGAATAACTATAACAAGACTTTTTGTAGATAGTGGTAGAGCCACGCTGAAACTATTATTGGTTTCAACATGAATGGGTCGGCTCGCCCGGGGTAGTACCACCCTCTCATAGAAAACCGACGTGAAGTAATAATTTATCGTCTAAAAAATCCAGAACAAAGAACCCTTTTAATATAGTAAGTAACAAACCTTGCACTTAAGATTTAGAAGATTTAGAATAACTTTCATCAAAATCGTAATAACTTTCCCAGAATAGTAAAAGGAACTGTAAATTTACACGAGTTTAATTTTCACTTCAAATACCTTTTGAAGGAGTTGATTGATCGAAAAACTGTAAGAGGGCTTTTTGTAGGACGTTAAATTTTCTATAAAAATGTGTATGTCACATTGCTGTAAACCATTTCGTCAAAGAAAAAAGAAAATTAATTGTAAAAAGTTACAGAATCCCATGAAACTTAAGCAGGAAATGTATCGTCTTAAAGACAAAATTCATTATGAATATTAAGGACTTTTTATAATCTAACATTTTTTTCGACGATAAACAAACAGTTTACGAGTTTTCACAATGAAAAAAATCAACTTGGTAAATAACGGACACCCTATTTCATGTATTAGTCCTTTAGGACATCCTATTATGTCTTCACTAGCTTCGGCTCGCGACTTCGTCCGCGATGAATAACGACTTTGGGCTAACTAACACGCAGCGGAAGCTCTCAAAAGGAAAAAACTCGATTGTGAAACATTCTTCATTGGTGCTCCGCTCCTATTAGTCTTAGCGTAATGATAAATAACCTTCCTCGATAAATGACAAATCGGATCAGTAGATCCTGAGATTAGCGTGTTCAAGCAAACAGACTTCTGAGCTTTATAATATTAGTGTAGATATATAGATATCAACAGTGATATATCTAAAAATTCACAATTAGTGTTCACTTCAAACTTTGTATATTTTCATAAAAACTTTTATCCCATATTTCCTATTGTTATTTTACACCTTCGAGGGTAAAACTTTTACAAAATATGAACGTCATATATCGAATCAACAGCCTAAAAAATAAGTTGCAAGCTTTTAACTCTAAAAATGACGATTCATTCATACGACTTTTTATTCCACCTCTCAACCCCTTACAGTCCCTTTTTGCATTATTAAAAGTAGCCCATGTCCTTTTTCAGGCTCTAGACTATCTGTGTATCAAATTTCATTTAAATCGGTTCAGTAGTTTTGGCGTGAAAGCGCGACAGATAGAATAACTTTCGCATTTATAATATTAAGGGTTATTAAATATTTAAAAAAAATGAATAGACTGTGTAATACTTAAGAATGTTTATGGAAAAAACCCCTTACAATAATTTTGTTCAACAAAACACAAATATTATTTTGTCATATTAACCGATTATTAAAAAAATGTAATATCAAATCAGCAGAGACTAACCAAACGAGATCAATTTAAAAAAATAATTGGTATTAGCCGAGATCAAAAACCACGAACCGAACGATGTTTTTAATCGCACAAATCGTTCATTAGAGATTTCAACAGCGTCGATAAAGTATTAAATTACTTTTTGTGGTTTATCAGTTTTTATACAAATGTAGAAGTAGATTAGGTCGATGACCACAATCTAAAATTACGAAGAAATTGTGACCAGAGAAAAAGGAATATAAACTATATATATTATTAGGAATATAAAAAGAGACATTAAATAAGTACTACGGTGGTTCAGTAATGAGGCAATAACTCATTATAATCCCTACATATTATAAAACAAAGTCCTCTGCCACGTCTGTCTGTCTGTTCGCGATAAACTCAAAAACTACTGAACGGATTATCATGCGGTTTTCACTAGTAGACAAAGTGATTCTGGAGGAAGGTTTAGTTATATAATTTGTCATGTTTTTTCATGATTGGGGCAGAATTCGGGAAGGTTTAGGTTTATAATTTGTCAAGTTTTTTTTAATTATCAGGGTAAGACAACGTCCACCGGGCCCGCTAGTAAGTATCAAGAGTTTGCAGAAAAAAAAGACATTAGATAAGTACTATGGCTCAGCGATGAGGCAATAACTTTATACTTGAGTAAAGGAGAACATCGTGATGAAATAATAGCATGTTAGAGCGTTTTCTAATGCCAGCCTGAATAGCAAACACGTCTAGCTTATAAGTGTAAGGGGTGTCGAATAACATCAAAGACTTGAGACATCTAAGCCAACCTCACCTGCACGTGGTGCACCCTCCTGAACAACGAACGAGGCAATTGCGTAAGCGGGGTGATAGGGTTTTACAGCCTGACTGGGTCGCAACTACATTGTATATGCTGAAAAAGCTCGTCATCGTGATTCGCTTTTGCGGGTCGCTTTCCGCAGCTTTTCGCAGGCCGGCACGACAGCGGCGACCGACGATGGATAGTGTGTCACTCGGTGGTCGCCATTGTTTTTAGATTGTACTGTGCTTACTATCAGACATAGTGCAGTCATTCTGCCGTGCTACAATAAAAAAAAATATGTTCCGGTAGTTATGTAATTTGTTTCATTCGTCATTCTTTAACCAGTAATATTAGGAGAAAAGGTTTTTTATTATTATTAGAATAATATAAAAGCCATGTTAATTTAAAACTCTATTTTTAGAAAAAAAATAGTTTTTGATATAGTATATAGTTAAAAGTTAAAATTACATAAATATGTTGAAATAAATGCATTGTAATAGTATTAAGACTTCCTTAACGAAGTAAGTAGAAAATAGTTAAAAACTTAATCTATTACCTTATACCGCCTACGTTCAGAATTATACGGTTCTCGCCATCCATTC
>MU161009.1:0-53888 GCA_015888305.1 Antheraea pernyi
AAAAAATACTGACTTTTCGCAGTATTTTAACCGAAGTAACTTAACATCGGTAAATGGATAGTGAATATATAATAATACTCAAATAAAAAAAAGCCCATCTGTAATAAATCAAAGTAATTAGAATAGTAGAAATTGAAGACGTTTGCAAAATTAGTTAAGCAATAGTTAGTTCTGATCAGAAGATATCGAAGTAAACATTCTTGGATGCGTTGAATATGAGATATGCTATATGAATTGTTTGAAATGAAACGGAACAAAATAAGTCTGATTTACAATATAGCAATAAAAAAAAAATTATATTCATTTATACTATTAAAAATAAATAGGATTAATAGAAAAATCTTTATATATTTATTTTACCGTCACTCTACTCTGGCTTCCACCTCCACATTTTGCTGGCTTTGATTTTTACGAGTTATATTATATTTAGTGTTCCACACTCGCAAAGCGTATTCTAAATGTGTATACTCGTATATCTCTTAGGTGTATTCGATGTTTCATTCTATTCTCGACTGCGACACAATGAGAAACTCATTTTGAGCAGTCTCATGTCACAATTAGTGTCGATTCGTTTGCCAATTTGTTTTATTAATTGTTGTATTAAATATGTAGATGTTTTATGAAACGACATTTGATTTTATCCTTCACTCCCTACGAATGTTATTCTTGTGCAGCCAGGACTGATGGCCGACAAGGACGTTGATGACCTTGAGCGATTTAGCCCGAGAGTCCCGGTAAAGTCAACAAAACAATATCATCAAATCGCGTGTCACATTATTGTATTTTGCATTAGTTTGTATTTTTCTGAAATCGGTACCGCCCTGAATTATTTGATGTATAAACGCTGTGCCTTGATATATAAAGTTACGTTGTGTTTATGTTTACACGAAATCTAGACACGCGTCAACGTGTCAAGTCAATTTAAAGGTAACAGAATGGCGAGCGTGCGCTATCGTGTGTAATATTACACGAACCATTTGGAGCCACTTCTGACGCCCTCATATCTTATAGCCAAGTTAGACCTTGGGCTTCAATATTATCCCAAGCTATAAGCAGAAATGATAAATTAAGTTATTGTAACATATTTTATGATGTTATAAATAAATTTCAGGACTGACCATTGAACTAGGCCTCCCTTTAGATCTCATTTCTTTTGTTCTTGAAGTCAACAACAAAGGTATATATCATAATATTGAACTTGGCTCTCATTTCACCGATATGTTTTTAACGGGATTTATACATACTTTTGGCTGAACTCAACTTATGCACACGCATTCGTGATCCCTGTTCGTTAATTTTCAGTTTGTTAGGAACAGTGAGGTAAATAATCATAGGCATATGAAATAACTGGTTCTTTGATGAAATAATTGGTTCTTGGTGTTTGATATGTGCATTTTAATTGTTGTAAAAATGTGGCATCTTTTTCTAATAGGTTTTTATAGGTCAGTTAGCTAAAGTTGGTACGTCCAATACAAGCACATGTTTATGTAATGTCTATGAATGAACACATAACAAGACATTACAGTCTACGTGGAACACAAAATAAAATCTTTCCGTCTCTTTCGCACACGACGAAGCTTTTGAGCGTCATAAGAACAGATATTATTTCTGTTTGCTAGAAATACTTTGTATTTGATTAAGTCGACCAACAAGTTGTGATGTTTTAAAATAAAATATATTCGGATATATATTGGATATACATTATGCCTCAGTGTAAGTAATGTGAATTTCTCAGCCTTAGTCAACCGATATCTAGTGCCTATACACTTTTATAGTGAATTAAACAAGAAATGATAAATGCATTCGCATTTAATGTTAATTTCACAACGGATATAATTTGCTAACTTACGTAATTATTATTATACAATTGTGCATAGGTATTAGAAAAGGAAATAATGTGCCAATGAGTGTGATGGTAGTGAGAGGTGGGTGACGCTCGGTGTGTGTGAGTAGGTGGCAGAGATGCTGCGGTATCCGTGCCGGCACGGGTGCGGGCGCGAGGTGAAGCTGCGGCGCCGAGGGCCGCACGAGGCGAGCTGTCCGGCGCGCAAGTACAACTGCCCCGCACTCGGCTGCTCCCTGCGCGTGCCTCTGCCATATACAGAATTAGCTCATCACTTCCAGGTTACCACCATTTGATATTATCATCAATTTCACATTACTATCATCATTTTATATAGACATCTCTTTCATAATACCATCGTTTCATATTGACATGTCTTTCACGATACTGTCATTTTATATTGACATCACTTTTACATTACCATCATTTCATATAGACATCTCTTTCATGATACCATCCTTTCATATTGACATCACTTTCACATTAACATTACCGTTACAAATAAGATATTTTTCGTATTTATAATTATTTGTTAATATACCACGTGAAAGGTTAAACACTCGCAGTATTCTAGGATATGACACTTCATGGTCACATTTAACACATAAAATAATAATATCAAACAAATACTAATATACAACTAAGAAAACCTTAGCTAAAGCTCGCGCGATACAGTGACACAAAATCTTACATCACTGCGACACATTACACATATCACCTCCACACACGTGCGCGCATACACGCTAACACATGAAAGTGGAAGGGTTTTATTTTTTTCCCTTATAAAACTGAAATAGTTTAGAAAATTATCCGATACGAAATATATATAAGAGTTGTTGAGGTATATACGTTGGTACATATATATGTTTGAACAAGTCATATATGTATGAATAGTTAGCTTAGCTTAGATTAGCGCAGATAGGTCGCGAATTGCATGTATCAGGCAACAGCCAAAGCCGAGGTGTGCCCAGCACCCTTGAGCTAGTTGTCAAAATAAAATCGGCTGAGTGCCTTAAGCGCTCGCCTTAGTAGTCCGGTGAACCTGTTAAGATCTAGCTTGGTCAATAGCGTAGTCAGTTCGAAAAAAAAAATCTTAACTAAAGTTTGTTCTAAGAATTTCAAAAGTATAGATAATAACTGAAATAAACTTAGGTTGAATGACCAGCGATAAAACCTGCGAGCGGCGACACGGAGTTAATAACTTTCGGTAATAAAACGGACAATAAACTGCTTTGTTTGTTCAAACTTCGAAAAATTATCCTTTGTTAGTTGGTTGGCTTCACTTTCACATCACCTGACGGTTATTGACACTGTGCTTTAACATAGACGCTTGCAGGATTTAGTATAATTTTTGTGTTTCTAGATGATATTAAACACCTATTTTTTTTAAATTAATTTAGAACGAGAATCGCGTGCAGAATGTCCTCCTTAAATATTGCTACTGTCTAAAAATTCACCTGGATAGTGAAAGTTTAACAATTTCATTGGTATGTAAAAGAAATAAGTCTATTATAATTGTTTCAGACCAAACATTTCCCCATGTTGGTAATTGGTAAAAAACACAATTTCTCGATGAAAGTGAACGCGGAACAGCATGACAACTGGCTGATAATGGCATACGATGAAATCTTCCACTTGAAAGTTGACGTGGACTTCCCTATTTGGGGTATCATTGTCTATGTATCTTATATTGGACCAAAATGCAAGGCAAACAATTTTATGTACGAGGTATGCTTATTTCGTTACTTATATTCAATATAAACTGCTGATTCTATTTTATTTTAATAAATACAATACAAGAAAAAACATTATGTTGTTAAATAACTGTTTCGCTAGTCATGGATCTCTTTATTTCATACTAGCGGTCGTCCAGTGGTCAGAAATCGACCATAATGGGGGGAGGGGTCAAAGTTTTGTCTTTTAGAGGGTTAAAACTGTATGGAGTGTTATACAAATATAGGTAGGTTGTAGAGATAAAAAGCGATGACGAATATAAATTTATAAAAAAGGACTACGACTCCTCTAAGGTATGGAAAAAAATCTATTTCTAAATTTTTGTTTATTCATCAGTAAAGCTCATCAATTTCTACTAAACAAAAAAAACTTTGAACTGTTTTATCGCCGCCTTTTATATTATTACAATTTTATACATTGTACGTAATGCGTAACAACCGTCTACGATTTTATTCACTTTAATTATGAAGTAAAATGTTAATATTAGTGAAATACCACCTCCTCAACCGCATGAATAGTTCCGTAAATAGTGTTTACCTCGCTTGGTTTTATGTTTATACTAACTGTTATATAAATACTATGTATCTATTGCCGCTTACCTCTTTAATCCCGACACATATTCAACACTTTAAAGTGCTCCCAGGTCTCGCATTGTATTATCATTTATTCCTTTATAGAAATACGATTTCAAAATTCGTTGGTGACACAAATAAATTTAGGTAACCGATATTAAAAGTATGTCTTAAGAATAATTTTTATTTAAAAAGTGGTATGAGAATTATCCTATAGGAGAAGACACTCTCACTGGTTCTTTTACGACATCTATACTAACATTATAAAGCTGGAGGATTTGCGCTAAACTCAGGCACTACTGGACTGATTTGAAAAAAAAAACTCATATCCAGGAAGGCTATATCATCAAGTTATGACCAATAGGAGCGGAGCAACAATGTTATCTAGCAGATAACAGATGTTTCAACAGAGCAGATGTTTCAAAATCTGTATTTTTATTTTGAGTGCTTTTGAGCCCAAAGTAACTACTCCACGCGTACAAAGTTACGGGCACAGCTAGTCATTGTATAATCATTGTAACTTGATATGTAAATTAGTGCAAATTGCTATTACAGGTCCGCGTGGACGGACAACATCACGCCCGCAAACTCGTCTACACGAGAGTGACACACAGCGATCTCGAGAGTCCATCCTTGAATCTCAATCGGCAGGACTGTTTCCATCTGAACCTCGACCAGGCGCTAAATTTCCTGAGATTCAAAAACAGGAACTGCGAACCGGAGAAGTTCTTGAAATTCCACGTGGAGATCTCCCGTTCCGATTTGGAGAACACGGACGGGGTCAACTCGGACTCGTGATTCGATGATTTCATATCGAAACTGGTGAAGACTCGCATCGCTAAAGCTATGCGTATGGCTCGACACACTCGTAAATTGAAACGTTGGTGCTCGGTGATCAGGGAAGTTTTGGATACCGATTCAAATGAAAACACTAACAGGAACGAGCCCGCTGGAGGGAGTGTGTGTTAAAATGAAGCTTTTCATCAGCGATATGAATATATTGGACATTGAATGTAGGTACAATTTATGTTTAATTATTAATATGAGATGGTAGTATCAATTAAAGGCATCAGTGGATAAAGGCAATATGTAATTTTACAGAAATGCGTTCTAAGCTTTGATTAGTTAAGTTATATTCTGGTACTTTGGTTTTTATCATTTCTACTCCTATTTTTGTATGCGAACGGAAGTTTCGTTTAAGTAAAAAAAAATTAAGAGTTAAAAAAAATAATTATATCGCTTTTAACCACTGATATCTTAAATTACTTAAGATTTCTGTAATGTCATCGTTTTAAAAATGTTTATCTATTTTCATATAGTATTCTTCTAAAATTTGAATATTTATCTGCATAATATTGGCCGAGTTTTAAGAACCTATACCAAATAGTGAGAAAATAAATTTGCCGCCATTTGTATACTACTTCAAGATCTGTGAAGTTTTAGAATTTAGTGTATGAATAAAATTTAGTAGCACGACCCTCGTGTAAATATTTCGCTAAATGCTATCGTTAAGTATTGTTGTTTAAGAAATCCTAAGATATTTTTGTAATTGATGTTACGCCGCTACTTTTAATTTCAGTTTTACCATTGCATTTAAATAGGTTGATCAAGGTAATTAATATTGGTGTGAGGTATTTAGAACTGTTCAGTATCCTGTATATGTACTATGATTCAACATCAAGGAATAATTGAGTAGTCATAATACCAATTCCTTAGTATATTACGATGCTGTTCTCTATTTATGATATTGTTTTTGGTTCTTGAAGTTTTATTGATTGGAAATTTATATTGGAGTAATGGAACACGTCCATTCTATTTGTTAAATTGTCACTAAATATATTACCGGTTCGAAGGTGATCCTTGATATTGATCTTGTATAGTTAATTTAAAAAAGAAATCAATCTAAAGGCTGATTCTGATTATCTATGTTCTAAAGTCTTATCTATAAATCATTGTTTTTGTTAACTTTCCTGTGATCTTATTTATATTTTAGTTCTCTTATATATTCTAAATTTATTTTAGTAAAATCTTATATATTTTTCAAGAGAGTTTCAATGCGAGATAGCTTCCTGTTACTTCATACTAGGTTTTAAAATTTTGTTTGCAAAAGTTATCATAGTATATAATCTTTATCATTAATAAAGTAAGATCGTTGTTTAAAAATCATGCCTTTTTCGAAAATTTAAATTGTATATTTTAAAACAATAGTCATTGTTGATGTATTTCTTTAAGTAAATCATGTATGTTTCACTATATATCACGGTGAAATAAAACTTATTATTTTGTATGGTATTAGTATTTTATTTCTACTTTAAATGCTTAATATAGAACCGAAAAATTCACATTTATCTACAATATCCACATCGTTATGTTAGTTTGAGATTAACTTGCATTTCATAACATAAAGCTATGGCTATTGTGTTCGTGTTTACGGAAAACAAGTGAATAATAAAAAAGGATGAGTTTTAACAAAATTTATTTATAAACTATTACACAGCTTGAACACATTTTGACCATACAGTATAGTCGACAAAAGAGAATGGAATAAAAGTTGTTAATTATAGCAGAGTCTACCAAAGTACCTTTATTAATTACATAAAGTTTTTGATACATTATCGTAGGGAATGGTTTTTAGAATCAATAAATTAATCAAACCTTTGGTTCCCGAGATATGCGTTGAACTTCTACTTTATTACAAGGAAATACGACGATAGTCTTTATATCCTATAGTGATAATAATTGTAGTTTTTTTAAACTATTTTTATATTCTATTCTTTTGGTTTACCTGCACTACTTTCAGTATCTTTTCCTACAAATAATAAGGATACCTGTTATTAGATATATTTCAATAAAAACTTTTGCGCTATTTGACGTCCAATGACAGACTAGCGCAATTGCTATATTTTGTAACACAAATACGGTTTACAAATCAGGAAAAAAATGAGCATCTAATAGTTTTTTTTTTTTTCAACTTATATTACAATTAATCAAAAAACAAGGTAAAAAAAACATATTTTACAAAGCGAAAGTCAAGTTTTTTTTACTTTTCTACGATTTATGTTTTACTTAGATGCGCCCATTTTCTTTACGGCCTCTCTTACGTCACTTTTTACCTACTCAACTGACGTCAAGTGTTTAATTTGTCTTATATATATAGAACAATAATAATAAAATTACTAGGGGTTTGCGAATCATGCCCGAATCGAATTAAATAATGATGTTTGATTCGAATAAATCGAATTATTCGAACCATTCGAACAAATCAAACTATTGGAACCATTCGAACAAATCAAATTATTCGAACCATACGAACAAATCAAACTATTCGAACAAATCGATATATTCGAACTATAAGAACAATTCGAATTATACAAACCATTCGAACAAATCTAATTATTCGAACTATTGGAACCATTCCAACTATTTTAACACTTTTAAAATAAGGAAGAATTATTAAGCTAATAGTTATAGGATGAGATACAGCATTTCCTAATTAATTCTTTGCATGAAATCTTAAATTAAATAATTGTATAAGATAAAGAATGTGAGCTTTCTTATTTGTTATGTTTTCAAATTAGTTTAATAAAAAATCCTTTGACTGACAGACGAAACTATTGAGCAAATTTTTTTATATTGATACTTAATTAAGTATTTGATTGACAAATATAAAATGCGCGAAATCATGAAAATAGTTTGAATTATTCAAATAATTGAAATTATTCGAATAGTTGGAATTATTTGAATAAAATTATTAATAAAAAAAAACTTACTATCTCGAAATAAAATTATTCGTCGACATTCTTATAAATTTTACGGTAAATAAAGGTATTAAAGGAAGATACAAAATCACACTGTACAATTTAAACATATATTCGATAATTGAAAGAACAAATGAAATTTTATATGGACGATATTTACTTTTTAAGACGTAAAATACGAGGTGTCCTTAATTTTAATTACAAACAGGTTTGCTAGATTTTACAGGTATTAAATCATTCTTTTTATCTGAACTGTGTGGTTCGTCCTCAATTTTGACATACAAGGTATGACAGAAACACTAAAATTATAATTGGATCTGTACTATTTTAAACCCATTTACACATTTAACTGCTTCTATGATGAACAATGCAATACGTTGTGAGCCTAATGGGATTACGTACAAAAATAGATATGCCGAGTCATTGAGGAGTGGGCAGCCAAAAAGAATTTGTTCTAACATAAACGCCTCGCATTTTATGCCTCGTTTTTTCCAGAACCCCAGAACAGAAACTCCTTTTTTCGTTTTGCAGAACTCATATTGCAATTCATGTTACAAATTAAACACATTTTTATTAACTACAAAAATAAAATTTACTCGTGATCAATCAACATCAAAGAATCAAAGACTGCTTAAAAACAAATTCATTTCAGTAACAAGCTACCTTTATTCTTATTGTAGTGATAAATAAGATCATGTAATTCTCTCTTTATCGTGTTCTATTTGAGTTAAATTATAGAAACGCGTGTAAATGAGTGTAAGTTAAGGGATCGTCTGTAATTTTATAATTGTAATTTCTTTTACTTAACATATAATACTAGTTAAAAAATAAATTAACAGTCAAAACTAATATTGTCAATAAATATGTTCTATAACAATATTCTAAGAAATACATTTATATGTCTCTAACGGTTATCACATTTTGCTTTCTGCTTCCGTTTTCTTTACAATTCTAATGAAACGTGAGACCAAGGGTTTTTTAATAAACGATTATTCCTAGCGAAGTATTCACGTAACTAATTGTTTGGAGGCGAGGGTTTGCCGCGCGTACTCGGTCCCGACGAGTCCGCGGCACACGAGTGAGAATTCGCGCACTGTTTCCAGCAGCCGTCTTTTGCTGCTTTTTTCTCTGTAATGGAAATATAAATTAGAAAATATGTCGATTTATCATTACCCCATAACCTCACAGGTGTAATTCAAAGGAATGAAGCACTATTTGATAAACCTTTATGTTGTTTTTTCTTTCCATAATGTACATGAGTCGTATAAAATCAAAGCCGGCAGGTAAACTAGAGAAGTGGTTGACAAATTGATATGTGGTAAAAAATATGATAACCATGTATTTTTTTTATAATATTGATTTCTTCCATAGATGATAGTAAAAAGTAATCAGCATGGTTATCTATGGATACAATTCACATCTATGTATTTTCTGTCATTTATGAAATTATAGGTCTGGCCTATTTTATCGCAATCGATTGTATACGACTTAAACATGAAAACGGAACAGTCGAGAATATTTTTAGATTTTAGAATAATTTTATTTCCAGTTCTATGTGATAACTGTAAAGGTAATGCGATTAAAACTAAATTCTGCAATAAATCAGTCTGGCTTTTTTTATATTCCGTTGTTTGATAACTGTTAATGTGATGCGATTAAAACTAGATTCAGTAATAAATAAGTCTTGCTTTTTTATATTCCGTTGTTCGAACCCTACTATGTCCCCAGTACAGGCAACTGGATAGGACACGCCATGGGTACGGTCGCTATCGTCGCTTCGACATCAGTGAGGACGAACCTATTGATAGCGAAGAGAATAATAGTCTCTAGTTTTGTTGTGGCTATTTGAATTTGTAGCCTTTCTGGTGGAATTGGGAGCTCTTGTTATGCGATTTCAATGCGAAATCTGCTGCATGGGGCTCCGATGTATGCCGCGGCCACTAATCCACGAGGTAGTGTCTTGGAGGAGTGGGCTGTAACCACAGGTCCTTCCCTCACATACAACGGCTCATCATATACCTGTGTGCGACAGCAAGGAGGGTCGAGTGAAGATGTTACCTTACCCGACGATAGTTCTACTAGTGGACGGGTGACATTGCCCGGCTACGTGCCTTGTGTATGGCAGCCAGACGCCGGTTAGCCATGCATCGCAGACTACGTTACGTACGTACGTTATGTACGCAGAATCCTAAAATCCTTACAATTCCTAACCTAGTCTTAACCCTTGGGGGACCTGGTACTAGTTGCCGATCCCCGTATATGGAGGTAGTGAGAGGGTCAACGGTACACCCGTTTACATTATATTTAAAGACGATCTGAAGATACAGTATTTAATATACGTATTGAGAAATCTCTTTAGTACCATAACTTAAGTGCTTTATCTTTAATGTAGAAAAGTAAAGTTGCTTTGCACGTATCGACATAATCTGAATTGGCAGCCTTAGTACTCTATATGTGATAGGGTATTGGGCAGTTTGGTTTCGACAGGGAAGGAAGTTTTTTTTTTTTTTCGAACTGACTATGCTATTGACCTGGCAAGGTCTTTACAGCTTCACCGGACTACTAAGGCGAGCGCTTAATGCACTCGTACATATATGAGTTGTTGAAACATATATGTGTACCAAGCATACATAACTCGACAACTCTTATATATATTTCGTATCGGATAATATTCTAAACTATTTCAGTTTTCAGGGGAGGAAGTGAAACGTTATTGGGTTCGCCGTAGAGCAGAGCGGTAGTATATATAGTAGGTGTAAGGTACGGTACTTGAGGAGCGCGGCGATGAAGGCCTGCTTGTGCGCGTCGGTGGCGTGCGGCGTGGGGAAGCCGGCGTGCGCGAGCGCGTGCCGCAGCCACGCCGCGAGGTCGCCGTGCTCGCTGCGCCACGTCGTGCGGTACAGCGCCAGCAGCAGCTCCGCCAGCGGCTCGATCTGGTTGCGGGGCGTCACGCCGCCTGCCACACACACATACAATACTTTACAATCTCTTACGTATGTACACTCCTCTCTAAACTTTTTGAACGCTCAGAAATCGATTCACAGAACACAATTTTAGGTATAAACAGATATTATATTTATAACATCTGAGGAAATTTAAGGATAAATAAATGCCAATTTTTAGATTTCTATAATAATATATATCGAGCTCGAATTTCGGCTAAATTCAGAGCGATCTAAAAGATTGACGAGGGCTGTATCTATGTTATATATGTACCTATATACAGCAAGTATTTTTTATTAACTGTCCATGCTTTTATAACTGCCTTTAATTGCACACGTTCCGATATAACTCATAGATGTCTAACCAACTCGGCAATAATTATAGTTCATTGGCATCAAAGAAGCACCTTCAAACAATTTTTTTTTCTAGAATTTATTGTATCTTTAATATCTTGTAATATATTGATTGAAAAGTAAATACTGTAAAGGGCCGTTTTTGATCTATATTAAATACCGGAAGATATAAAAATATTTAATTGGATAAACATTACTACTTTATTGTTAAAAAAACTGTCGTTAATTCTCTCATGATTTCTTAATAATAAGTAAAAGGTATAAATGGTTCGGTTCCTTTGAGAATAAATACACATATATAATCGCGATTTCGAGCAGTGTACTGTGAAACAAATAGATACCTATACAGGCGAGAACGTTGGCAGTGAGTGCGCGAGCCTGAGGCAGCAACACGTCGGGACGGCGCGGCGCCAGCGCGGCCAGCCACCCGCACGCGCCGCGCGCCCCGCCCGCCTCCCACATGCGCACGCACACGCACGCTGCGGAACCATTCACCCTCACCATGTATATTCAAGTATTACACTAATCACGTATAGTGTCGATGGAGTCAGGAATGGCAATAAATAATTCGTAGATACAGTCACTATTTATTTGGCCAGAGCTTCGCCTTACAATACTTGTTATATAAGAAGTGTCTAGATATCACAGACATCTTGCCTTTTAAAGGCCCATCTATATAAGTCAAGGCGATTACTATTTATACATAATTCCGCAAAATAGTTTAAGTAACACATAAATAATAAAGTATGAACAAATTAATGTTATTTAAGCTATAGAACAATTTTATATAATTATCCTTATTTATGTATCTCAAATGTGTTGACTAATCTGTGTCGACATGTAGATCAGCGACATCTAGCCTTTCATGGCCGAACTATGAAGTCAATGAATATTTATGTATCTTTAATATGGTGGCGCTAGTGTTAATGTGTTTCCCCTAATATGGTGGCGCTAATATCAATGTTCCGGTCGTGTTGTAGTCTCGGCTCTTGAATGTGATGCAGCGGCACCGGAGGTGGGCGGTAACACAAGTCAAACTTCTTTACGCATGCTTCACTCGGGGAATAAGCTGGTGAATGAGTCACGAGAGCGTTACGGAAACGTGTCATCGGGCGAGCCGAACGGAACGTTGAGAGGGTGATATAAAGTTTATGAAGATAGAAAGCGAGAGAGAGTTACGTTTCGTATTATCAATAAAAACCCGTAATATATTCAAATACTAGCGGGCCCGGCAGGCGTCGTCCCGCCCTGATTATAAAACAATCCTTGACAAATTATATACTAAAATGTTCCTCATGAATCACTTTATAAACCGTTGAAAATTGCATGAAGATCCGTTCAGTAGTTTTTGAGTTTTTCGCGAACAGACAGACAGACAGACGCGGTAGGGGACTTTGTTGTATACTATGTAATGATATATGTATATAGATGGAGCTAAAAATGTTTTACTTCGATCGTGTGATTTAAAACACTCGTTTTTTTTGTATTGTAGCACAGTGACTGCATTATGCCTGCTGGTAAGCACACTACAATGCAAAAACAATGTTGACCACAGAGAGACACGCCATCCATCGCCGGTCTACACTGTCATACCGGCATGCGTAATGTCTCTTCTTGTCTATATACTCCATACATCCATTCGGCTAGCGTCTACTGCTGAACATGACCCTTCCTCAAAAATCGCTACAATGACTTAACTCAGCAGGGGATTCTCGCAACCTTCACCAGATCAGCTTTAGTTTATACTAAACCTTAGTTTATATTAAACCAGGTGGCGGCCAAGCTTCTTGATAGCCTGTAGCATTGAAATTTCCGCGAGCCGCAATTAAATACGTATTTAAAAGGTATTATTTTTCTTATAGAAATTACATTGATTGAAAACATACAAATAAAACTTGGTCCATTACGTTACTATTTATGTTTGTCCGCGTAGTTTTTAATCAGAAAAAAAAAGAAAATTTTCAAAAATTCTATTTTACAGACATGGTCATGGTCGTAGTGTCTCTTCATACTATGACAGATTAAATAAATATAATATTATACCATTACATGCTCGTAGAAAACAACATGATTTAGTATTTCTTCACAAATTACTGCAGAATTATATCTCATCTCCCTCCTTGCTAGAGTCTCTAAATTTTAACACCAATTTTGATTTTCGTTTACCTAAAACATTCATCCTTAAAACTTATAAGAATAATACATCTTACTATAACCCAATTGTACGTATGACTCGTTTATATAATGAGATCTCATCCAAGCACCTTTCATTAGACATATTTGACCATCGAGCATTCAAATTCAAAAAGACAATTAAACAAATTTTATATCCATGACCATTTCAACTGCAGCTAGTAAGTATATCATATTTCAATATTTTCAATTATGTTTGCTATCTTGTCTTTTTCCAATATCTTAATTTTAGTTTTCATGAATTAGTTCATTTTCACTTTTGTTCGTTTATTCATATTCTATTTTTTTTTTCTCAAAGTTTAATGTTTTGCAGTATTTACTATTATATAATTTAATTATTTTTTATTATTATTAATAGTGTAATTTAAGTTAAGTTTCTATGTGATAAAGCGTTTTAGGTCTTCAGTTTAGTTTAATTTTTTTTTTATTATTATTATTGTATTATCGTTCTTGACTGTTGATTGTTGCTATATCCACAATAAATAAATTAATAAATAAATAAATTAGTAATATTTTTTTTTATTACCTTGGACAGAAATAAAATTTATTACAATTGAGGTACTTTAATTGTAGTTTATCTGTTCAATATCGTTATCGGTTCGATAACTTGCCAAAATGCGGGCCATTTGACAGTTTATCTTATGGATAACTTTGTTAAGTAAATAACTATTGGTAGTTTAACCGAGTATCACAGGAACCGGGCATTAGTCTTTGATATTTGTTGTCAGTAATTTAAGACTTTTTGAAACACATATGGAACGATAATACCTTTTAAAAATATAACAGCACAAAAATGAAAAAGGTATTCCAGTACATTTATCGAGAGCCACGAATAATCCTTTAAAGCGCCGCGTGTGGCTAGCGAGCCGCAGGTTGGCCACCCCTGTAGTAAACTAAGTAAGGAACGGTACGGTAAGGTAAGTACGTTTAACTAGTTTTTTGATTAAATGTAATTTCTAAATAAGCTCATAAATGAACGATTTTTTTTATCAGATGCACCTTTTCTTAATTCTGAATATTATATAAAAAATATTACGCAGTCCACTTTTAGAATCACCACCTCAACTTCGCTCAGACATATATCAAGGGTGTCCACACTTAGCACATTATTTTCAATTATTTCGATCAAATGGTAAGGTAAGTACGTTGAACTAGTTTTTTGATTAAATGTCATTTCTAAATAAGCTCATAAGTGAACGAATTTTTTTTATCAGATGCACCTTTTCTTGATTCTGAATATTATATAAAAAATATTACGCAGTCCACTTTTAGAATCACCACCTCAACTTCGCTCAGACATATATCAAGGGTGTCCACACTTAGCACATTATTTTCAATTATTTCGATCAAATTCATTCTGTCCATGGGTCATTCACTACCAACCACTAGGTTGCCACTATATACAATAAAGAAGTATGATTAGAGACGTAATAAGATTATTCGTGTCGATTTCAAAATGAGCTAATTAAATCGTTCATAAAACATGTTTATTTTTTTTTAACATTTGCAGTTTTCATACACCGATAACGGACTTCAAATTTTGGCATTCATGACATTTTTTTCATGTACAAAATTTAAAGATCTTTTATTTTTAAAAATATTTAAAAATAGCGTAAAATATTAGGAAAAGCTAAAACTGGATTTTGTTTGTTTTTAAATGTAACCACTCATTAATAGTATTAACTAATGGGTGAGGCGGACGTTATCCCGCCTTAATAATTAAACAAAAAACCTTGACGAATTATATGTCTAAGAGCCTTTCTCATGAACCACTTTATCTACCTGTGATAACCGCATGAAAATCCGTTGAGATTTTTCTTAGTTTATCGCGAACAGAAAACGATACTTGGCAGAGGACTGTGTTTTGTAATATGTAGGTTTGTAGAACGTACCTAACTCGACTAGATCAGATAAAAGATCGTCGATCCAGTGCATATAGTTCGGTTTCTTCTTGGTGATGGCGAGGAGCATCGTGAAGAGTCCCTCGGTGAGGTCCGCCCTTTTTAAAAATATTTAAAAATAGCGTAAAATATTAGGAAAAGCTAAAACTGGATTTTATTTGTTTTTAAACGTAACCACTCATTAATAGTATTAACTAACGGGTGTGGCGGACGTTATATATACCGCCTTAATAATTAAAAAAAAACCTTGACGAATTATATATCTAAAAGCCTTTCTCATGAACCACTTTATCTACCGGTGATAACCGCATGAAAATCCATTGAGATTTTTCTTAGTTTATCGCGAACAGAAAACAATACTTGGCAGAGGACTGTGTTTTGTAATATGTAGGTTTGTAGAACGTACCTAACTCGACTAGATCAGATAAAAGATCGTCGATCCAGTGCATATAGTTCGGTTTCTTCTTGGTGATGGCGAGGAGCATCGTGAAGAGTCCCTCGGTGAGGTCCGCCCGCGCCGACGGGTCGGGGGCGAGTGCGCGCGCGCTCTGCGACACGCTCGCGTGCATCAACGCGCTCGCCCCCTCCCACTCAGCCCCCATCACTAGTACCACCTAAGGCGGAAAAGGGAGATGTCAATATGACGGTAATGCCATATAGGTCATTATTGGAGACACAATTGGATCCGTTTCCAAAAGTAATTTACTATAGTCGACGCATTTTAAACCGACTCGTCTGACTATAAATGTCACTGACAGTAGGAATGTGCACGCAATGCAACCCGTTATCGCTACTTAACTATCTGCGACACGCTCGCGTGCATCAACGAGCTCGCCCCCTCCCACTCAGCCCCCATCACTAGTACCACCTAAGGCGGAAAATCGAGATGTCAACATGACGGTAATGCCATATAGGTCATTATTGGAGACACAATTGGATCCGTTTCCAAAAGTAAGTTACTATAGTCGACGCATTTTAAACCGAGTCGTCTGACTATAAATGTCACTGACAGTAGGAATGTGCACGTAATGCAACCCGTTATCGCTACTTAGCTATCTGCACACGCGGGGCGATGCGTCATCGTGACCTTCATTAGCACTATGACTCCTGATTGGTCGTTAGGAGTAAGGGTTGTTGTATTTCTATAAATATTTTTGAAGAAGTAAGAAATATCCCTAGAAAAGATAAAAACGGCCCTTTTCAGGGCCACATTACGATATATAGTAAGATATTAGTGTTTTATCCCACGATGTAAATGCATTTCATGTATTTTATTTTAATTCGTTCACTAAATAAAGCATAATATTTATGTTGCTTATAAAATTTCTTTGTAGACAATTTCGTCTATTAGTTCTACTCTCCTGCGTATACGGACAACACCGCTAGGCCCAATTTCTCCATGGCAAGTTAACGAGAACCCCTGAACACAAGGTGGTTATAAAAAACGTAGTTTCATAATTCTTTAATATATTGAAATAACTTTAAAATACCAAATATATAAGAAGCGAATCAAAAAAATATACATCGAAATCTATCCAATAGTTTTTGGGTCATAAGCGTACAACCGCAGACACCTAACATTATAGTAGTCAGTTCGAAAAAAAAAAAAAAACATTTATTTTTACAAGATAAAGATACTGAATTGTTTGTTTGTTTGAATTGTTATCTTTGCCTATTTACATATACATGAGAGGCAATTAAAATATAAGACACTTATATTTTGGCAGTTTAAGGAGGCATTTTAATCTATTTTTTAGTCAGTTAACCCTATAAATGTCTAAATTACAGAGAAGGAAAATACTTACAAGTTTAACGAGGTCCAGTCCTGCTGCAGTGGGGTGATTGTTGAAAGCTGTGACCGTAAGCTGCGCAATGTCCGACATGAACGGTAGACTGTCTAACATAAGTGTTGACACAGTGTGATTCAGTATATTGAACATTGGCTGGAACAATTGTTATAATCGTTATAGACTCGGCAGCAGTGTGATCGATCGATGTTTTTTATTGTTTTCAAATCCTACAGTTTTTATGGAAAAGAAATTTCCTTCAAAACAAGGTCATCTATTACCCTCAACATAAAAATCTAACACCAAACATCCATAGGTTAGTCACTTAAGTCATCTTATAATGTATTTCAATTGAAGTCACTTCAGGTTTTAACTGTTTTATTTTTGTATTAAATTCTTTTGTTTGGATTGTCGAGACAACCATGTGACCATAGAGTCTACATATACTCAATAAAAAACGAAAATTAGTCTACATAAGCTTATAAGGCAGTTATTTTTAGAAAAAAGGTTAAGATTCCATCGAAGGTTATTCGAAAATTTTGATATAATTTCATATCACCGCATCACTAACAGTAAAAACCTAAAGAGGCCAAACTTATTACAGCAACAAGAAATTCCACTCCTTTATATGTTTTTATACTATACATAATTTGTTGTTATTAGCATGTATAGTATAGAAACAGCACATACACATCAAATAAGTTGAATTTCTTGTTGTTGTCTGTACACTTGTTCTACCATTCTCGGACTATAGCGTAGTTCTTAAATCTTCCTCTCTCTCGCCAAGGACCTCCCCTCTCCGCCCTTTTATTGTGTCAAACCGATGTGTTGTAAAATGTTGCAGTATTAATCGAATCTGAAGGTTTATGTTATTAGACCCAATCAAGTCTTATCTCAATATATACGTATACTAACCTCTGCACGCGATTTCGTTCGCGTGGAATAGTTACTTTGAGCTAACGCTACACACAGCGGAAACATTCAAGAGGAAAAAAAAACCGATTTTGAAATATTCTTCATTGGTTCTCCGGTCCTATTGGTCTTAGCGTGATAATATATAGCCTATAACTTTCCTCGATAAATGAGTTATATAGCGCTGAAAGAACTTTTCAAATCGGACAAGTAGTTCCTGAGATTACCGCCTACAACTTCACAAACTTTACCTCTTTATAATATTTTTATAGATATATATAGATTAAGACATTGTGTTTATTGGTATGTTTAGACAAGGTGTTTAAAACTATAATAATATCAGTTGTTATATGGACCCGAATGCCGAGCTACGAAGGAAATGACAAGAAAATTTTTGGGTATATAAGTGGACGGTTATACAAGTAAAGGACGACCAAAGAATGTGAGAATGGCCTGTGTGAAAAATGATATGTGTATAAAAGGAGTGAATACTGAGATGAAATTTGACAGGGGTGAGTGAAGGAAGTGGAAAACATGTGTCGACCTTAATTGTGTGGAATAAGGGTAAGATGATGATGAGTTTATTAGTATGGTGATGAGTGAGTGGATTACCTCGATGAGGGTCTGGTGATGTGCGAACGCGGGTAGCGTGGGCGAGAGCGCGCGGTACAAATCCTCTGCGAGCTGTGGCTGCTGCGTCAGCGCTACCAACAGGGCTGAAGCACATTCCGCTGAACCGTTCAACTTATTAGGCTCCAGGCTCTGTTACCAAATATTGGACCATTTAAATATCACAAATATCGTCTGTCCCTTGTCAGCAAAGGTAATTGTAGTATCTGCACTCGGGTAACACTTGGTTCATTGTCAATTATATATCATTGTGAATTGGTCATGTGAATATAACCTAAATGAAATAAAGTATTTTGGTGGTCCAAAAAATAGGAATATTATTTTCGAGTCTCTTACGAAATTATGTGGATTTTGCCAACATCAAAATGCAGTTAAAAAAAAAATCGACATGAAACGGAGGGAAAATCAATTCAGTCTTCATTCAGTCAATCAGTTCTTCAGAGCACTCTCCGTAGTAGATCTTGTAAAGGACGCAAAGTGATGTAACGTTTCTAATCTACGTAGCGCTAAAGTGTCGAGCCTTGAGCACAACACCTGGTTCGTCGACGAGCACTTAGTTACGGTAGTTTACTTCGCTTCTAAATTGTATTGTGTACATATTATTAACGTGGATATTGATTGATAGCTTAACTGGTATACATATATAAGTAGTACCTGAGCGACGAGGTCATCGTGCAGTGTCCGCGCCAGGCCCTGCAGCAGTGGTGCCGCCGTCTCCGGTGCTGCAGCAGCGAGCGCCGCGCCCGCAGCACTCGCAAGCTGTCGCCGCACCCACGCGTCCCATCCGCACCACCTACTCTGCACACCGACCGACACTTTTTTTCATTGTATTTTTGGCATCCAATTTTCTACATTATTACTGCTTGTGTCGAGTAGGTCCACACATATTACACGTATCGTGTGCCTATTTCAATGTTCCAACAAGATGGTAGCTACCTTGTTAAAATTTTCCAGGGAATTTTTATGGCATCTCGGGATTCAGCTTCACGGTATTATGTTCCATTGACTTCACTTATGCACAATAACCGAATTATATTACGTAACACACCGTCAATATTAGAAAATATGAAGTCAAATAACACAAGATTATGAATGAAATATAAAAACCACTTAAGATTTGACTAAGATTCCGTCGAAAACTCCGACCAATACTTATTCTAACGTACATACATTCGAACACACTGTCGTACGCACACCTACACGCTCACGCGCACGCACGCAAACGCACGCACGCAGTTTTGTTCGAGTTAATGTAGATTTAACCTATCCCTCAGGAAAAGTATTTTTCTCTGGATTATAAGTATGCCCCAGCCAAAATGTACGCACAATTTCTTGATAATTGGTTAAGTAGTTAAGGCGTGATAGCGTAATAAAGAAACCAATTCAAATTTGCATTTATAATATTATTAGGATTATAACGCATCACAGGTTGACTTTTAAACATGTGCACAATGTGTTTAAGTGTCCTGTGAATCCTGTCGTAGGAAGTGAATGCTCGACGTATAAAGGTATACATTATATATATATTAGAACATAATAGGGAAAACAAATTAAACAAAGAAATCCGGCATCAGCTAACCTAAGGGATCTGAATACTGTACTTTAGAAAGATATTAATTTTCATTATTTTAAGTCGTAATTCTTTACAGTTAAAATACTGAGTTCATTACAATTTTTTTTTTCGTTTAGTCTATTTTTTTGTGTTCATGTTTTTAATATAATTGATCATTAAATTGATTGAATATATGCAACGAATTTTAATGCCTTATATTATACAAACAAATTAGGTTTCGTATTGTTTTATCCCTTTCTTATTGCGTTCATCTAAATTTCTCCATGAGTGTGTATATGGAAGAATTGTGTATGCTGATTTCGATAGTGAGCAAGTTACCTGCGCAGCTTGTACAATGTCAGCGGCTAGAGTGGATGCGGCTTCGCTGCAATCCGAACAGAGCTTACGCAGCGCGAGCGCGGCCGCTACCGGACAGCGCTGCAGCGCTGCGCCAGCCGCGCGCACGCACTCGCGGCTCAACTCTGCCGCCTCCGGAGTCCCCAACGATCCCAGCCACGCCGCGTAACCCCCTGCACCATTCATACATTACCATTACATTACATTTTATAAAATCATATAAAATACATCCAACACATTAAATTGCGTTAACTACTAAATATTTTACAATCACTACATTCAATATAATGAATTCTTTGCTTGCTATAAATGACAAAATATGTATATGTATAAATGAAATAATAAAGAGCGTCCTTGTAAAAACAACTTTAAATCATACAGGTAAGGTTGAATTTTCAAAATCATAAGTATATCGCATGACTTTAACCACGTATGTATAATGGGGAGTTTTTGCGGACAGTTTTGAGTACTGCTTTTATTCGAGACTGTGCGTCTTGGGTTTTTATATGTCAATGGGTGAAAATATGGGATTTAAAAAAAAAAAAATTTATTGTAGCACGGTAAAGTGACTGTACTATGCCTGATGGTAAGCACAATACAATCCAAAAACAACGGCGACCACCGAGAGATCCTCCCTCCTCCGGCGGTCGTCGTTGTCATACCGGCCTGCGCAAATGTCTGTTCACGTATTTTCCATTTGTAGTTATCATTTAGCAACTGACCGAGACAATCGAGCGCCGTGCGGAGCGTGTTCATGTCGGTGGTCGAGTGCGCGAGCCTCACTGCGTACTGCAGCAGCGCGAGGAGCGAGGGCGGGGAGCGGTGCTGCGGCGCCGCGTCCGCGAGCGCTGCGAACACGTGCAGCGCCGCCTCGTGCCACGCCTCCCCACCACCGCCCTCGCCCCCCGCCCCGCCTTCACCGCCCCGCTGCAACGCCTCTTCCACGCTAGCCCAACACGACTCGCCCAAAATCGCGAAACAGTACATCTAAACAACGCATAATATTTATTGAAGTAAAAGTTCCTTACTCACGCTCGACTTGGGGAGAAAGCTGGTGAATGCGTCACGAGAGTGTTACGAAGACTTGAGCCGAACGGAACGTTGAGAGGGAGATATATCTTAGCGAAGATAGCCCATAGTTAGTAAAACCCTTAATAAATTTAAATATTTCTAGAAAATTAATATATGTATACATATATACGTATATATAGATGGAACCAAAGAAGATTTACTTCAGTCGTGTGGTCTAAAGCACACTCATTCTTTTGTACAATTAATATTTTTTACTAGTATGAAGGTTTACGTTTATGTATAGTGATACATAAACATATTATAAAACAAAGTCCCCAGCGATAAACTGTTCGCGATAAACTCAAAAACAACTGAAGGGATTTTCATGCGGTTTTTATCAGTAGATAAAGTGATTCGTAAGGAAGGTTAAGGTATATAGTTTGTCAGGTTTTTTTTTATCAGAGCGGGACAACGTCCGCCGCACCCGCTAGTATGTCATATAAAAGTTGTAACATGCATGCAAGCTGATTGCTGCCTCACGAGAAATTAATAAATAGTATTACACATATTTCACATTTAATTTACCCCATCCAAAGTAGTATTTAAATTGGAAACATTGATGTTATCCTGTAATCTTACTGACTCTTATTTTACGCATCACGCAACAATGCAAGCACTGTTACTTCACGTCGGTTTTCTATGAGAGGGTGGTACTATCCCGGGCGAAAAAACAAAATCCCCAACCGCATCTGTCTGTCTGTTCGCGATAAACACAAAAACAACTGAAGGGATTTTCATGCGGTTTTTACCAGAAGATAAAGTTATTATAGGAAGGTTAAGGTATATTTTTTTTATCAGAACGGGACAACATCCGCCGCACCCGCTAGTATGTCATATAAAAGTTGTAACATGCATTCAAGCTGATTGCTGCCTCACGAGAAATTGATAAATAGTATTACACATATTTCACATTTAATTTACCCCATCCAAAGTAGTATTTAAATTGGAAACATTGATGTTATCCTGTAATTTTACTGACTCTTATTTTATTGCTGCCCTCTCGCATCCGTGTAATAACTTATCTAAACTAGGATAACTCCATAGCATTTGTATGGTACATATAGAGGCAAGGATCTGAGTCGGCCGTATCTAGCTCACGATTGTCTGTTACTTCCATTAGTTATCAAGAAAGAATAAGGCTTTAACTTCATCAGCCATCACTTTTCACTGGCTCAAAGTCTACAGTGAACCTTATGTTCTATGAAGAAAAAATTTCATAAGAAAACCATAGAGTGTTCGTAGGACTATTAGCTAGCAACCGCGACCAAGTTGAAAACCTATAATAGTATCATTAAACTTAGTGTGTTGCCATATTGAACCATATCCTCACATAACATCAGGTGATATTATGATCAAACTTTAAAACATATAAAGAAAGAAAAGGCTAGGGCTCCTTGTAATTAGCCGTAGCTACACTAATACCAATTTCTCTTTTTATTTGAATAAACACATATGGATATCATAATTATTGAATTCGTTTACACACTGATATTGCGTTTTACTTGAAGTAACATATTTCTCTATAAAATCTAACTTGAGAGTTTTATTTTGTTAACTGGAATTACCATCATGTTAATATTATAAAGTTAATTGTTAGTATTTTTTATTTTTTTATGGCTTTATGAAATAAAACTGTTGAATGATATTTAAACAGACTGATGTCGGACAAAATAGTCATTATAAAATACGTATCAAGAAATAGAAAAATCAATTTAAAAAAAATTATCAGCTATTAATATAAATTTAAATTGTTTATCAGAACGGCAAATCAAAAAGGATCAATTATAGCCACTGGTATGTTCAGTCTTGTGACTTTTAGGATAAGTTGCAAGTAATAATTAATTTAAAACAATACCAAAACAGCTGTACAAAAAGAATAGGTGGTAGAGCCATGCTGAAGCTAATACTGGTTTCAGCATGAATGGGTCGGCTCGCCCGGGGTACAACCACCTGACCCATAGAAAACCGATGTGAAGTAACAGTGCTTGCATTGTTGCGTTTCGTTCGGTCAGTGAGAGAGTCAGAGGCCCACCTCCCCTCCCTTTCCCCTTCCCTTCCTCACCCACCTGGTCTATTGCCTCCTATGATATTTAGTTTAAAAATAAAGAATAAAAACTTGTGAAAATCACTAGTCCGTCACTCTTGAGATAAAATTATGTTACAAATATGATTTTCACAATAATTAATATGGAACATTAAAATAATACTTACAATAGTATCACCAATATCTTGCCGGTAGCATCTCAGTAGTTCAATGTCGTCTTTTGTAAGTGCAGATTCCGGTGGTGCTTGAGACTTAGTTATTAATGTTTTCAAAAGTCGCGAGAACAGCTCCTTCCAGAAAGGGCTTAATGTCCTAGTGTTGTCCATTATGTTTAGAATTTCATCCTGTAATAAGCAAAATTGCTTTTATTTATCTCTGGTATACATTTTAATGACTTATTGTCTTTTCTTTATACATTTAGTGCTGAACAGAAGTTAAAAATTCCAGGAATAACTAATAATATTCTATTTGCATTATTCCCATGCAGTGGATAACAGATTATTAAGGACATAACTATTCTGCTATATTGTTGCTCGTTATTCTTATTGACAATGGGCAACCAGTGTTATCGCAATATACGAACATGCAAGAATTATGCAACAACCAATAGGTGTGAAAGGGAGGCTGCTAACATTCAAAGTCACGATACAAACAACAGATATTAATTTCCTTACAGCACAATGATAGAAGTTTATAACAATTATTTTAAAGTATCACAACAGTTTGCATAATTATTTAGATATTTTATTATCATCTATCAAGTTACGAACATTTTGTTGTAGTACCCTCTACATTTTTTTTTAATTTATACATATATCTCCATATAGTATGAACTCTTTACAATGAAACTTAAGGAACCCAACATATAAGTTGTTATAAAGAGATCGGAGCATTACTTATTTGCTCTCCTTCTTTACATAAGAATTTTTTTCTCAAAACAACGCTTTTCTTTTACAGACCATCTTGAATAGTTTGAAAGTTGATTTAGGACTTGAAGGTGTCTGGTATTTTTTGTAGCCAAGACCAAAATTTCTTAGAGACACTGCCATCCATGAGTAAGCAGTACATATGGTTTTGGCAATAACAAAAACAAAGGTGTCTTATAAATCTCAGTACTTCAAAAATGTAGTAGGAGCTTTTTGTAAACTGATAACATATATAATACTATTGATAAGAATGACAGTAAATATTTAAGTAATTCTAATTCAGAAACTTATTTTATGGTACATAAAGAATGCCTGTTGCTAATGTATGGGTTTTCAGCGAACCAACCAAATTTAGATATTCCAAAGTTATAGTTATTTAATTATAACTAACTAGCGGGCCCGGCAGACGTTGTCCCGCCCTGATTAAAAATAAATCTTTGACAAATTATATACCAAAACGTTCCTCATGAATCACTCTATCCGCAAAACCGCATGAAAATCCGTTCAGTAGTTTTTGAGTTTATCGCGAACAGACAGACAGACACGGTAGGGGAGTTTATTTTATACTATGTAATGATGACGTCATAAAGAATTCACACAAGTATGTTTTTTTTGCATATTATACTTATTTCCTCATTACCTGCAGTGTGTACCAAAAGCCAAACACAAGATTGGAGCGTGTCTCATGCAATGGATAATGGCCCGGTGCGGCCTGTGCAGCTAACAGCAGTTCCAGCAGTTGGCGAGAGCCGCGAGCGTGTTTGCTGCTCTCGTCATCTTTATTTCCAGCGGTGCTCTCTGTGTTTTCGATTGCTCCAACTATAGCGCGTGAGTGCAAGTCAGCCAGAGTGACGCAACAAGTTATTAGTGCCGATAGGAGTTCCTGAACAGTAACAGTTTTTTTTAAGTTAACATTTCTCTAGTCCCTTTATGATTAAATGATCAAATTGGTGTGAGTCATTGAAATGAAAAAGCTACATTAGAAAGAGACAAACATATACATCTATAGAATTTAATAAGCGAAAGAATGAGATAGAATAGCTTATACAGTGTCTCTTATAATAGTGTCTTCTCATTATATATTGCACTATATAATAGTTGCTCTGGTCCGAGAGTAGTAAGTGCGTGAGTGCGCCTGAATGTTACGCCTAGGAAAAGGATATCATAATCAGCGTGTTGTATTGTTTACGTGTATCGTTATTATGAATAATTTATTATTATTTTAAGTTTCATTTATACTGCCTGTGAACGCATGTTTAATAATATATCTAACCGACTTGCTACATAGTATTAAAAATAAATTGATAATATCACATAACGTTGGTTATAATTAAAAGCTCATGCTATTATTAAACAGTGTTAATTAGTTACTGGCAATGTTTTAATTAAAAGATGTTTTCTGGTAGTGGCACATACACAAACATTTGTCGAACATCCTAATACCTAACCCAAATATTTGTTAAAGCCAAACACACCTAAAGAGGTTGATATACATTGTACAATATTGTAAGATTTTAAAACGATATCTGGTAAACCAGCAGACCTAGGCAAGCGAGAGTTAACATTTAGTGTTACATGTGTGGCATTAATCTATCTACCACTTTAATTAATGCAGCTTATTATAACTTCTTGTATATCATAAATATTAAATGTACTTTAAACTATATATCAAATTAAAAATATGGAAGAAGTTACTACAATGTTAATTTGAAATATAGTTTCCAAATATGATTGAAATGTATTCTATTACTTATTTCTAGACACCTGCAATATTTTTCCCCCGATAATCGAAAAAGTACAGACTCTTTAGATTTACATTCCTATTATATGTATAGATTTAGTAATGCTAAATGATTATAAATAACTTAATGTACATTATTCTTCAGAAGCTTATAAATTGACAAACAAACATGATAGACAAAAGAAAGTTAAAACCATACCTCGTTAATAGAGTTCGGGACGTCGTCTCGCTGCATGATGGGTCCGGTGAGTGCCGCGACGTGCGTGAGCAGTTCCAGCGCCGCGACGGGGTACCGGAAGGGTTCGGAGCCGCTGCCCGCCGCCCGCACCGCCGACAGGCACGCTTCGCATGCATCTAACGCAGTATCGCTAACAGCTTCGTTCCATCTATCAGTATTAAATAAACCCTTTTTATTTAATGTTACTCCTAAACCAACATCACAAAGAGAACTACTTGAATTCATGTAATAATTTGGAAATCCAATATTAATTACTTTATTGAGAATTTTCGACTCCCACCTAGGTGATATGTCCTGAGATTTGTCTCGACTCCTCTCCCCTCCCCTAATCTCACACACGAGGTCGTCCAAAATTTATATTCTGAGTATGTAGGAGCTTCGGGCTCACTATTATAAGATTCTAGACTGACACGGACAGCATAATAATAATACTCCAAGTACGTGAAAATAGACTGTTTATTTATATGACCATATAAGGTATTTATAGAGATGCGATCATTTATTTGTTTGAAGGACATTCTATTTACAATATATATAATAGTTTCAGCCAGTCTGCCAAAGAGGACGACATACTCAGTACCTACAAATACAAATGCTTTGAATCTATTTAAAAAAGACAATTTGCTTTATTATTTTTCTTTTTTACTACTATTATATTTAGTTATAATTATTCTGTGTAATATAATTACATTTCGAAATATTGATACTAAATAACTATGCATTTATTCTTGGATTTTATTTTTATACATAAATTTCTTCTGTACTCGTGTATGTCACTGAACTCCTCCTAAACGGCTAGACTGATTTTGATGAAATTTTGTATGCATGTTCGAGTGGATTCGAGAATAGTTTACATTCACAATTGGACCCGGTAGGTGGCGCTGCAGTCGACTTTTAGGATTTTTTTTATAGTCAAAGCTGGACAACATCCGCCGGGACCACTTGTATTTATAAGAACAGGGTCAGATTTCAGTATATTTAATCTAGAAACACGTTTCACTTTAATCTGATTTTACACAATTTTTTGCTCGAAATAATCACGTGATATTACCGAAACGCCCCTCTTTCCCACGTGAGTTTTGGTTCGAATAACGAACGAAAAGAGATATGAATTACGCAGAAATATTCTGTTACACTTTTACAGAAGTATAACCGTCATCACGTTACTTAAATAACAGGCCGCCTTGCAACAATATAAAGGGAATCTTTTTAAGAATGTTTACAAATTCTAATATTCATAAAAAGCGATTATGACAAAAAATTGAATTTAAATACATAATTTATATTTATTTGTTATATTATAATTAAAAATAAATTACTCTAAATTTACATTTTGTATCAATTCTACTTTAATGCCAGAAGACGTTATCCTCCTGGTCACTAACAAAATTGTAGATGCTCATTAACAAGTGAAATATTAAAATTATTGCGTTTTCTGTGTAGATTCAACTTTACTCACGTGTAGAGCAAATGTACAGCACTGAGGAGAGCACGACATAGAGGTATGCGCTCGGGCAATGTAACTGCAATGTTGGGAGCATCTTCACCTCCAAGGGACAGCCAGCTAGCGGCACATGTCGCTGCTAATATCCACGACTGTACCAACGCCTCTGAAGGAGGCTCTGTGTGCTCGCTGCAACATTTTGTATTATTTGTTTATGTATTTGTTTATGTTCTAACTATTGATTAGATGGAAGATGAATACAAGACAGATACATAAATGATTTTTTAAATATTACATGTAAACTCTATCAACTAAAACATTAGTTTTGTAATATATTGCCACAAAAATAAGTATCAATTACTGTTAACGGAAAATTTTCAAACAAAATTTATAACTGACCATTAACAATAAATCAATTATTTCAAAATAAGATGAGAATCGGATTTAAATCATTAAGATGTTGAAATAATAAAACTACTTAACATAATGTTAAAGTTATTTTACATAATGCTTACTTATATACAGGCTGAAAATACTGCAACATATCATCTAAAACTGCAGGACATGCTTGCTGTAGGGCTGAAAAATTTTTTGAACGAAGAGCTGAACCCATTGTCATACTGTTGTACTAGAAAAAATTAGCGAAAGTTATTAAAAAGAATAATAACCAAAACATGGATGTATGTAATAATTAAATGAAATTAGGCATGTGTTATTTATTTTTAACATTTCCCATTTACATAAATCCATGCCAGCTTTGCACAAGTGTACTAGGCAAAATGATACCAAATCTTCCCTCTACAGTAACACCACATAATGATATAAGATGACAACTTAGCAAATGAATATTACAATTCGCAATATGGTATACACCTACATGTTGTAGGTGGTAGAGCTACACTGAAGCTATTATTGGATTCAGCATGATAGGGTCGCCTCACCCGGGGTAGTACCACCCTCTCATAGAAAACCGACGTGAAGTAAAAGTGCTTGCATTGTTGCGTTCTGTTAAGTCAGTGAGAGGGCCGGAGGCCCACCCTTCTGCTCTCTCCCCTTCCTCCCTTTCCCCCAAACAGTGGCGGGCAATACACTTTCAACTCCACTGGTGTTGTTAGTGTCTATGGACGGTGGTGATCACTTAACATTAGGTGACCCAAATATTTGTCTGCCTGCAGTATTATAAAAAAAAAAATCATATGTCAATATTTTTGAAAATCTATTATCTTTTATCTCACTCACGATTTTTATATGGAGATTTTTTAAACCAACCATTTCACTTCTGCCTGTGATTTTTCCAACACTGAATTTAGTACAAACATTGTCTTGACAATTACAAACTCAACAAAAGAAGAATTAGACAAATAGGTTATGAAAATTCTGAAGTGATGAATTTACATATATTCAGTGATAATCTTTATTCATATAGAGGACCTAGTCATATTTAATTACACAGCAAACCCTAGAACTATATTAGGAGACTTCAATAAAGGGTCACCATATTATGACATCAGAAACAATTAATCATTTCAACTTTAATTTAATTCCAGTGAACTCAAAAGCTAATTTTGAAGATTTTGAAAAAGCTAAAAAAGTTGGTAGAATGGCCAACATCAAAACGATTTATTGTGACAAAGTTTGTTCAACCAACAACACTTCCTCAGTCTTATTCAATGGCAACATGCTTCACAAGTGTAATTATGAGTTTCGCACGAAAATTAACATCAAATGTTATTTGTAGGATAAGGATAGAAGAATAAGGAGGAAATTAAACATTCCTACACCATTGTAATTCTAATAACTCAAAATTGGTGACAGCTAACACTTCTTTGATGTGTATAAATGGCCGCTCGCATTACGGTTGTTTTTCGCAAAATATGTAACATATAGAATATGCGCGCGCACTGCGGATGGATACAATTCCGCTCTGGATATAATCCGGTAGATTGCCTATCGGTGCGGGAAAAAAACCGCAAATGATTAGCAACTATAGCTCGAAGTATGCTGAAGGAACGTGGTTGCTACATGCTTTAGCTAACAAACAGGTGTTGTTTTCATGGTCTATATTTGTAATCAAATTGTAAAATAACTTTATGGTCATTCTAAAGTAATCGAAATATTTTTATATAAGTATCTACATAATTTGTCAAAATAAATTTTCTGTCTGTTTCTTTAATTTTTCTAAACTACATAACAAATTTTAAAAGTTTTTACAACCATTTAGACAATTTTCTTCGAAATGATTTTATGTATAACACATGTATAGAATATTTATATGAAGTAGAGTAAAATCGACATATTCTAATGAAGCCATAAGGAGTTTTGGAACATTCTCATTGTAATGCTGTTACGCTGGCTAAGCCTTAGGAGATACATATAAATAATTAATATGGGTACTACAGAGTTGTGTATCTTAAAAATACATACAAAAAAGTATTTAATGCCTCTTATTAAGCTTAATCACTCAATATTTATTATTTTTTACATTTGCGAAACCAGAGCCCCTTACATGTTTTAAAAGTTAATATGAATAGTAAAACTTCTAGACTAAGAACCCGTGAATGCCACCCGGTTTTCATTATCCTATAAAAGCTAAAAGATTTTAAGTGTATGCTTCTGACATACATAGGAACATTGAGCTATTATGAAATTTGGATGATCTCGGGTTTGACAAGTAACAAAGATCTATGAAATATCAACTGAAATTTATCAAATAATATGGTCATTTTATTTAAAATATATAAGTTATTTTATATTCTTTAGAATACTGGAAATCACAACATTTATTAACTGATACTTAATATTGTGGAAAACCCTGACAAACATCCTTAAACGTTAATAAATTGTAATTGTGTTTTAGTTTCAAACCAAAGTTTTAGTGTTATAATTCAATAACATGTTACTTGGGTAACTATTATGTTTCCTCAGTAGCCAGACAGTTTGGTCTGTTCTAACCCCTTGCCAGACAAACATATAGGGTAGCTATAGGCAGGAGCGTGAGGCAATATATATCCAAGTGAGATAGTAAGTTAGCCCTTTTGTAACCCATTATTGCCCCCTTTTGTAACCCTTTATTGCCCATCTTTCAGTTACTCAGTAAATATATTATACCAGGAGTTTTATTATTTATTATGGTTTGTGCAGTTTATAAAATAAATGTAACTCAGTTTTAATAAAGCATCATCATGGGAGACATCTTGATTTGTATTATTTGCAAAAACAATATGGCAAAATAATATCATTTTCTCATAAGACATTAAATAAATGTTAAATAATAAATATCAAAATAAAATAAAGAAGATCTGGTGTTCACTGGCTCTTAGACTATTCCATAATTCTACCGCAGTGTGCATACCATCTATTGCAGACTTTTTTCCTATGCAGAAAAAAAACAATAATGCAATGCATGCAGACACAAACAGTTTATTGTGTTGTGTCTATCTCACACAGCCCAATGATTTATAAGACATGGTAAAAATTATTTTCCACATCTATATTCAGTGTGTCCATAAACTTAAAAGGCTTATATTCAGATAAGGTAATAAATAGCTTTTACTTTTCTATGTCTTTTGATCCAATATTCATTATTCAGGCCTTATTATTAATTTGAATGCTGATTATGAAGCAATATACTAGTACATATTTTTACTTACTTCCTCAGGTAATACGGTGAGTACTTCTAACAACAAACTTGTGTGTTCAACGGTTGACAATGGCCTCAATATCCCTACTAAATCTGTTGTGCCTTGTTGTAAAATTAATGCTGCCAACTAAAATAGAAAATTAATTATTTTTTATATTCCATTGTACAGTGTATAAGCAAGCAATGTACACCAGTTCAATAATAAAACACATAACAAAAGATTACAAGACACTTACACTTATACATAACCTATTAGTAACAATTTTTGGTCCTTTGGAGTATGTAAAAATGGCATGAAGAATCTTATCTTTCAATTCCTCATAACTTTCAGGGGGTACCTCATTCCAACAACGAAGAATTTTTGTATGCAGTGTTGTCGCTGCGTAAAATTGAATTTCAGTCCTCTAAAATAATCATTCATCATAGTTAGATAATTGCAAGTTAAACATTTAAAAGATAGTTTTAATAATTAGATATATCATTCTATATTTAACACATATGTACATTATACTCCAATCTCATTTTCAGTTCTAGTGCCATCAATAATAGTTTTATAATTTTTTATCAGAACGCAAAAAAATGACTGCTCTATACCAGAAGGTAATCAGAATAAAGAAAATGATAACCACAGTGAGATCAGCAATGTATTGCCAGTTATGTTACTGACACATTAGCTTGTGTTCAGTTGTATATCTTCTGGATGAAGTCAAAAAGCGACAGTTCTAAAGAGAGTTACTATGAAGGGTTTAATAACATGTGCATGCTGGTTATGACAAATCAGATACAAATCACAGTAACCACCTATCCCAAAACAATACAAAATTACTTACAATCAAGGCAATAACTTAGATGTTTACTATTTCTAGATCGTACAGATGTTTCACAAGTAATATTGAATAAGAAAAAAAACTGCTGAACAACGAAATAACTAAAGAAGCAATTATCATTTCTTGAAATTCTTTATAAAGTCTTTAATTATCGCCAAAGCAACTATGAGGTAGTTATTCAGGAATACATCATGATATAGTTTATATTATAGATATAATGAAATAACCTTGCTTGGTTGAAGGAGTATCCATATGAAATTCCAGGCTTCAGGAAGTCTTTGCGCGGCTGTCAGCCATGTATGAGCTCTCGTTCTCTCATCTAGCTCTCCGTTGTAAAAGACAGACACGGCAAACTCTAAATTTTCAATTGTGCACTCCATTTGGAAACTTCACACGTATGCAGTGTTTGACCCTTATAAATGAGAAATCCAATGTTGATTACAACATAGTCCTTTTATTTATAAATAAGAAATAATACGTTTCAACGATGCAATTGGTAACGATTCAATATTGTAAATTGTAATCAAAGAGTATTTATATTTATATAAACGAAATCCTCTATTCAGCTGCTATAAAACTTATACTCTGTATCGCAAAAAGACAAATTGTCGTATGAAATTCTTTACAAAACGTGAAAACGAAAGAAGGTTTTTATATTATTAGGTAGGTAGTATTTTCATTTTGACTTGAATACCTGTGTGTTGCTAGCGGTTGAATTAACTTTTCATCAGAAAACCACTACCAAAAGTTTACACACTTCTCACACTTAAGTTTCCACTGAACGATTTGTTGCTTACTATGAAAGAAAATAATGATTATACACGTAAAACAGTTATCTTTATTATTATATGTAGTAAAATTAAATATTATTTTTATATAAATAACCTGCAATTAATAAACACACCTAAAAGATAATAAGCTAACTTGTTTTGTACATAGATGTAACTTTTTGAAGTTTGTAAACGAAATAATATCTTCACTGCTTTGTTAATGGAAACAAATTAGTTCCTTTAATACTTATTATACTCTTTGGTATTGTGTTTGGTTAAAAATTATCGTTTATTAAAACCATAAACAAATACGATTACGTCAATGTATTTCATTGGTTGAAGATATGGTATTTATAACGGATTTTAATTTATGGAAATTATAAAAATAAATAATGAATTCAAAATTATTTATATTAATATTGAAATAATTTGATATTGAAATATAATTTTACTTACAATGATTGGTCATTATATTTCGTTTAGCTAGTAAATAGGATAATTCGCATTTATTCAGTACGGTGTGAAATTAAACATAATCTTGTTTATGTTAAAGTTTTTATAATTATTACCTGAAACAAAAGTGTGTAATAACTTTGAAGACTTTATGTAAATATTGAATTCAGTGCAATAATTAATTAAATAATAGATTCAGTAAACATAAATAGGAATAATGTTGTTTATTTTAGCAATAAGAGATTATCTATATTGTGCGTGTGTAAATAGCTTGACTTCACGATTACGGTGGATGTTGCAATTTATTTAAACATTAAAGTTTTAAAAATGTCGATGGTTATAAATAATACCATTTAGAATTATTTTAAGAGATCAATGGTCGAGTAAAAACCCTGTGTGCCATATTTGTAAAAAAGTCTGTCGTGTAGAACGACTTGCATAATTTTAAAAAATAATTTTAGTCAAAAACTTATTGAATCAGTTTATTTGTATATCAACCACCAACCATGGTTCAAACGCCTTTAGTTGTCATTTTAGATGCAAGTGAGATAGTGAGTTAGCCCAATGAGTTAGCCCTTTTGCAACCCTTTATTGGCCATCTTTCAGTTACTCAGTAAATATATTATGCCAGCAGTTTTACTATTTATTATGGTTTGTGCAGTTTATAAAATAAATGTAACTCAGTTTTGATAAAGCATCATCATGGGAGACATATTGATTTGTATTATTTTCAAAAACAATAATGGCAAAATAATATAGTTTTCTCAAGAGAGATTAAATAAATGTAAAATAATAAATATCAAAATAAAATAAGGAAGTGAACACCAGCACTGGCTCGTAGATTATTCCAAAATTCTACCGCAGTGCGCATACCATCTATTGCAGACTTTTCTCCTATACAGAAAAAAACAATAATGCAGTGCATGCAGGCACTAACAGTTTATTGTGTTGTGTCTATCTCACACAGCCTAATGATTTATAAGACATGGTAAAAATGATTTTCCACATCTATATTCAGAGTGTCCATAAACTTACAAGGCTTATATTCAGATAAGGGATAATAGCTTTTACTTTTCTATGTCTTTTGATCCAATATTCATTATTCAGGCCTTATTATTAATTTGAATGCTGATTATGAAGCAATATACTAGTACATATTTTTACTTACTTCCTCAGGTAATACGGTGAGTACTTCTAACAACAAACTTGTGTGTTCAACAGTTGACAATGGCCTCAATATCCCTACTAAATCTGTTGTGCCTTGTTGTAAAATTAATGCTGCCAACTAAAATAGAAAATTAATTATTTTTTATATTCCATTGTACAGTGTATAAGCAAGCAATGTACACCAGTTCAATAATAAAACACAACAAAAGATTACAAGACACTTACACTTATACATAACCTATTAGTAACAATTTTTGGTCCTTTGGAGTATGTAAAAATGGCATGAAGAATCTTATCTTTCAATTCCTCATAACTTTCAGGGGGTACCTCATTCCAACAACGAAGAATTTTTGTATGCAGTGTTGTCGCTGCGTAAAATTGAATTTCAGTCCTCTAAAATAATCATTCATCATAGTTAGATAATTGCAAGTTAAAAATTTAAAAGATAGTTTTGTCTTTTGATTATTTTGGCGGGAACCGTGTTTTCGTAACTGCACATGCCCTTTTTTAGTCTATTATTGAGACACTGATATAACAATATGTTTTTTTTTTAACCCCTTGAGTATTGAAACCATAAGGCTTTAAGCTCCATGAGTTTTGTGAATTTATTGTAAATTTTTAATTTGTAGTACTATCCATGCTAGCTTTTAATACGTTTTAAATGTAGATTATGCTTGTTATTATTGTAATAGTGGATAATTCTCACTCTCTTCATTAGACGTTAAATAGTCAAAGTGTTAATAGAATCTAACTTGTTAGTAATTTAGAACCATCTACGAAAAACTTAACATATCATGGTCATAGCCCCATGCTAATACATTCAGTAGTTTTGATATGATTGGGCCTTAAAAGAAATGTATTTTCATTATATCTTTATACTAGCGGGCCCGGCGGACGTTATCCCGAGCTGATAATAAAAAAAACCCTTGACAAATCATATACCTACACATTCCTCATGAATCACTGTATGTACTGGTGAAAACCGAATGAAAATCCGTTCAGTAGTTTTTGAGTGTATCACAAACAGACCGACAGGCAGCCAGACGTGGCAGAGGACTTTGTTTCATAATATGTAGTGGTATATAATTCTTCTGGCCATGTGTATGTGATTGAACTCTTCCTAAATTACTGGACAGATTTTCTTGAATTTTTTTTGTTTGTTCACATGGATTGGATTCAAGAATGGTTTAGATTCACAGTTGGACCCGGTAGGTGGCGCTGCGGTTGACTTTTAGGATTTTTTTATTATCAAGGCAGGAGAACGTCCGCCAGCCCCATTAGTATCTTAAATAGTATATCAAAATTTATAATAATGTTACATTTTATTTAGTTTCAGTTATATTATTGGAAAAAGTTATGTCTTTGTTTCATTTCAATAATCTGAAATAATTATCATAAAATTTGTATATTGTTACAGATAAACTTAGAAAAGAAATTAATAAAGTAGTCAATAAATATATAGATCAAGGTATAGCTGAACTGGTTCCAGGAGTTTTGTTCATTGATGAGGTACTTTGTATAAAACTTGAAATATTTTACATAATACTAGGCGATTATTTTAATAAAAAAAAAAATTAATGATTAAAATTAATTTCAGGTTCACATGTTAGATATTGAAACATTTACTTATCTCCATCGAGCTTTAGAGTCTGCAATTGCACCTATTGTCATTTTTGCAACAAACAGAGGCCGTTGTCAAATAAGGTATTTTCTATGTAAATATAAAATGTGGTATTGTTGGTATATATTATAATAGCGGGCCTGGCAGACGTTGTCCCGCCCTGATTATAAAAAAAAATCCCTGACAAGTTATATACCAAAACGTTCCTCATAATACACTTTATCCACTGGTGAAAACCGCATGAAGATCTGTTCAGTAGTTTTTGAGTTTATCACAAACAGACAGACAGACCGACGCGGACGGGACTTTGTTTTATACTATGTAATGATAACTGAGATTTTGCCATATCTTCATATCTAAGTGTTTTTCCATAGAGACGGATTTTTATTTTATCGATCCGTCACTAGATGGCGCTTTAGTACATCAACTTCTGTACTGTTCAATTAATCGCCATGTAAATTTGTATATGTTGATATTTAAACATGGAATATATTTACACAATACCCAATATAGTTATAACTTACTTAATTGTTGCAACAAACAATAACAAAAGTATGCAGATCTGGGTACATAATTAATACTATGTAGAAACAAATGATACTAATTACAAAGTTAAGCATAAATGTAGGATTTATTGCGAATATAACTCGCATTGTAAAGTAACAAATATTGTATCTGTACATTATATGAATATTGTTTTTAAATAGAGGAACTGAGGACATCATCTCCCCACACGGAATTCCATTGGATCTTCTAGACAGGCTACTGATTATCCGTACCCTTCCATATAATAAAGCGGAACTTTTACAGGTATTCCTTGTGCAATTTTTTAATATTACAAGTACAATCTATGGGATAAAAATATACAAATTAATTTGTATTTTAAATGTGTAATTTTCAATTGAGTTTTGAACATAACTTTAATGTAGGAAATATTTAATTTTACGTTGAAATGAAATCTGTAAATGTTGTAATAGGAACTTTAATTTTGTTCATAGATATTTATTGCAGTATTTATTTTTGCAGATTTTGAAATTACGTGCAGCTACTGAAGGTATATCAATAGAAGATGAAGCACTCACGGCTCTTGCAGAAGTAGGCGCTGGTAGTACTTTAAGGTAACTCGGCACTCTCTAATTCTCCTTTACAATTGAAGATATGAGTGGATGAAGGTGATATGCAACATTTTTTTCTTGTCTCAATTTATGATTTAAATTAAAGTTGAGATAAACTAAAGTACCCAAACTGTATATAGTCATGTTAAATGTAAAAATCATTAAAAAAAAAAACTAAAAACGTTAAGGATGGGAACATTTGAACTTTTCTCGGTGTATAAAAACTGGAAATCTTAATAAACGAGTAAAATTGGATTTAGGTCATTTTGAAACGTAACGACACATATAACGAAACTCTGGAGTGCAATTCTGTAAAATTAAAAACTTGTGGCATACCACCTTCATCCACATGTCTTCAATTCGTTGTAACTCTTCAGTGAGTTTATCAGCAGGGATAATTATACCGACTGGATGATGGTATTCTATGTTTCTATCTGTATTGAAGTAAAGAAACAACTATGAAACTAGAGCATATTAGTAGGATTTTTTTAAGTCTACCAATTGTAGCTGCTGGAGCTGACATATAGACGTTTGGCCATTATCAATAGTTATACTTTACTATCATATTTACTATATTAGAAACTACTATATATATGCAGAAACTTGTAAAGGCCTTCTTTTATGTTTAAATACTTAATGTATTCTTTTTGTATAGCTGTAAGTTTCCATAAGGCTTTAATTAAATTAAATTGAATTTATTGTAAATTTTTAATTTGTAGTAATATCCATGCTAGCTTTTAATACGTTTTAAATGTAGATTATGCTTGTTATTATTGTAATAGTAGATAATTCTCACTCTCTTCATTAGACGTTAAATAGTCAAAGTGTTAATGAATCTAAATTTTTAGTAATCTAGAACCATCTATGAAAAACTTCACGTATAAAGGTGAAAGCCCTATGCTGATACATTTAGCAGTAGTTTTAATATGATATATATACTAGCGGCCCAGCGGACGTTATCCCGAGCTGATATAAAAAAAACCCTTGACAAATCATATACCTACACATTCCTCATGAATCACTGTATGTACTGGTGAAAACCGAATGAAAATCCGTTCAGTAGTTTTTGAGTGTATCACAAACAGACCGACAGGCAGCCAGACGTGGCAGAGGACTTTGTTTCATAATATGTAGTGGTATATAATTCTTCTGGCCATGTGTATGTGATTGAACTCCTCCTAAATTGCTGGACAGAATTTCTTGAATTTTTTTTGTTTTTTCACATGGATTGGATTCAAGAATGGTTTAGATTCACAGTTGGACCCGGTAGGTGGCGCTGCGGTTGACTTTTAGGATTTTTTTATTATCAAGGCAGGAGAACGTCCGCCAGCCCCATTAGTATCTTAAATAGTATATCAAAATTTATAATAATGTTACATTTTATTTAGTTTCAGTTATATTATTGGAAAAAGTTATGTCTTTGTTTCATTTCAATAATCTGAAATAATTATCATAAAATTTGTATATTGTTACAGATAAACTTAGAAAAGAAATTAATAAAGTAGTCAATAAATATATAGATCAAGGTATAGCTGAACTGGTTCCAGGAGTTTTGTTCATTGATGAGGTACTTTGTATAAAACTTGAAATATTTTACATAATACTAGGCGATTATTTTAATAAAAAAAAAAATTAATGATTAAAATTAATTTCAGGTTCACATGTTAGATATTGAAACATTTACTTATCTCCATCGAGCTTTAGAGTCTGCAATTGCACCTATTGTCATTTTTGCAACAAACAGAGGCCGTTGTCAAATAAGGTATTTTCTATGTAAATATAAAATGTGGTATTGTTGGTATATATTATAATAGCGGGCCTGGCAGACGTTGTCCCGCCCTGATTATAAAAAAAAATCCCTGACAAGTTATATACCAAAACGTTCCTCATAATACACTTTATCCACTGGTGAAAACCGCATGAAGATCTGTTCAGTAGTTTTTGAGTTTATCACAAACAGACAGACAGACCGACGCGGACGGGACTTTGTTTTATACTATGTAATGATAACTGAGATTTTGCCATATCTTCATATCTAAGTGTTTTTCCATAGAGACGGATTTTTATTTTATCGATCCGTCACTAGATGGCGCTTTAGTACATCAACTTCTGTACTGTTCAATTAATCGCCATGTAAATTTGTATATGTTGATATTTAAACATGGAATATATTTACACAATACCCAATATAGTTATAACTTACTTAATTGTTGCAACAAACAATAACAAAAGTATGCAGATCTGGGTACATAATTAATACTATGTAGAAACAAATGATACTAATTACAAAGTTAAGCATAAATGTAGGATTTATTGCGAATATAACTCGCATTGTAAAGTAACAAATATTGTATCTGTACATTATATGAATATTGTTTTTAAATAGAGGAACTGAGGACATCATCTCCCCACACGGAATTCCATTGGATCTTCTAGACAGGCTACTGATTATCCGTACCCTTCCATATAATAAAGCGGAACTTTTACAGGTATGCCATTTTTTATATCACAAGTACAATCTGTATGTACAATCTATGGGATAAAAATATACAAATTAATTTGTATTTTAAATGTGTAATTTTCAATTGAGTTTTGAACATAAGTTTAATGTGGGAAATATTTAATTTTACGTTGAAATGAAATCTGTAAATATTGTAATAGGAACTTTAATTTTGTTCATAGATATTTATTGCAGTATTTATTTTTGTAGATTTTGAAATTACGTGCAGCTACTGAAGGTATATCAATAGAAGATGAAGCGCTCACGGCTCTTGCAGAAGTAGGCGCTGGTAGTACTTTAAGGTAACTCGGCACTCTCTAATTCTCCTTTACAATTGAAGATATGAGTGGATGAAGGTGATATGCAACATTTTTTTCTTGTCTCAATTTATGATTTAAATTAAAGTTGAGATAAACTAAAGTACCCAAACTGTATATAGTCATGTTAAATGTAAAAATCATTAAAAAAAAAAACTAAAAACGTTAAGGATGGGAACATTTGAACTTTTCTCGGTGTATAAAAACTGGAAATCTTAATAAACGAGTAAAATTGGATTTAGGTCATTTTGAAACGTAACGACACATATAACGAAACTCTGGAGTGCAATTCTGTAAAATTAAAAACTTGTGGCATACCACCTTCATCCACATGTCTTCAATTCGTTGTAACTCTTCAGTGAGTTTATCAGCAGGGATAATTATACCGACTGGATGATGGTATTCTATGTTTCTATCTGTATTGAAGTAAAGAAACAACTATGAAACTAGAGCATATTAGTAGGATTTTTTTAAGTCTACCAATTGTAGCTGCTGGAGCTGACATATAGACGTTTGGCCATTATCAATAGTTATACTTTACTATCATATTTACTATATTAGAAACTACTATATATATGCAGAAACTTGTAAAGGCCTTCTTTTATGTTTAAATACTTAATGTATTCTTTTTGTATAGCTGTAAGTTTCCATAAGGCTTTAATTAAATTAAATTAAATACTATCATGCCACGTTATACGTTAGTGCAAATCCAATTTTATAACTATCAACTCGCGACTCAAAGAATATCACTTAAATAATAATAACATCAGACTGAAAGAGTTTCAATCTTCAAACTCCGAGAACTCCATAATTATATATTTTCACATATGTTGATACTACAAGATTATTTCTCATGTTCAAACTTCCTCATTATAAATTAATTCACCGTCAGCGGATAATATTACCAATTTAAGCTAGTAAATGTCGGGAATTCCCGAAAAATTCTTTGGTTCAAACCTGCGGACATCGAACTGATATTCCACCGGTACAACTTCGACAAATTAAGTAGTCCGGTGAAGCTGTGAAGACCCTGCCGGGTCAATAGCGTAGTCAGTTCGAGAAAAAAAAAAAATCACAAATTAAGGGAATTCATTTTTGAATGACTAGTTTCTGCTTGCGGCTATGCTCGGATTAGTGTAGATGTGATCTATCCCTTAGAATCTATACATTTTTTTTTGGATGAAAAGTACCCTATGCCTCTTTCTTTACTCCTGGCAAAATATATGCGAAATATAGTGGCATAATAATGGCATTTTACGCAATATAGTTTGGTTATTGTGCACAAGTGCGCAGTGTATAGAAAATAATACTACGGTCCATGACTTCTGAGATGCCACAAAAACTGTCTGGAAAGTTCTAACAAGACGGCCACCATCTTGTCAGTTCATTGAAACGATCGCAATAAACTTGTAATATTATTATCTACTCGACAGTGGCAGTAATAATGTACTAGAAGATTAGTTGCCAATAAAAAAAAAAGTAAACAAACTCGCATTCCAGTTCATTATATTAGTAGGGATTATAAATGGACATTTTTTTTAATGTCATAAGTGGCAAACGAACAGGTGGGTCACCTGCTGTTAAGTGATCACCACCGTCCATGGACACTAACAACACCAGAGGAGTCGTAAGTGCGTTGCCACCCTTGGGGGAAGGGTTAGGCCTAGGAGGGAGAGGGAGAGGAGGAGAGGAGAGGGGAGGTGGGCTTCCGGCGCTCTCACTGACCGAACGAAACGCAACAATGGCAAGCACTGTTACTTCACGTCGGTTTTCTGTGAGAGGGTGGTACTACCCTGGACGAGCCGACCCATTCATGCTGAACCAGTAATAGTTTCAGCGTGGCTCTACCACCATAAAAACATTACAGATATGCTGCACAGCTGTTGACTCCTGCGCAGTTGGCGGCTCGTGCTGATGGGTGTCAGCGCATCACCCCTGCCCACATAGAGTCAGTGCACACATTGTTCCTTGACGCTAAGTCATCAGCTCGCATTCTCACTCAACACTCTGACAAGTACATGAAGTAGTTACGTTATATTGTTAATTTTGTTAATCTTATTAGTGCAAGCTAATATTTCACTCACCGATATGGCCTTTTTGACTTTAATAAAGAATATTTCACGATAATTTTAGTTTGGTATTTTCAATTGTTCGTTTTTCTGAAAACATAGATTATCGTATGCGATAATGTTTTCGAATACAGTTCATTAATTTGACATGGTCAATTTTATACATCTGTGTAATTTTTATAAGTTCAGCTCAGTGGAGTTATTTGTTTGGTTTTAAGTACCATGTATTACGTTTTCTTAATTGTAATTAACACAAACGGAACACATAGAAGGAAAGTCGAAGTTGTATAATAAATAAGTTTTATTTTATAAAAAAAGTGTCTTATTCATAGTTTATAACTAAATTTATTTACACAACAGCAGTTTTCATTTTCAATAAAGGCAATTTGATATCAACAAGGCAAAATTTCACTTGGCATACTAAATACAGTAACGCCTATATAAAAACAAAATATTTATAACGATCTTTTAATATCTAACATCTGTACAAAAAACGACTTAAACATACAGTACGTTTAAAAGACCCATAAAGGTTATGAATTTGTTAATCCACATATTTCCTTGTTAAATTTGTTCGGATTCGAATTTTACTTTGCTGTCTAAATGACATATTTGGAACCTTATGTTATAGAAGTGGTTGTACTAATAGGAGTCGTTGTCGGAGGCGAAAATGTGGGTAAATCCACCCTAAATTCTTTAGGTGCAGCAGTGTGGTGATAAAGTGCTTCAAACTGCATCTCCTCGGGATATGAGTGTGATCGAATCTTTCTTTCATCTCTAGCGTTACTGGGATATACGATGACTATTTTCTCCCCATCGCTTCGTAACGCAACGGGGGGTAGCGCGGTACTAGTTGAAGCGTTCGGTCCCGGGACTATTTTCAACATTTCCATCGGAGCTGGTCTAAGTCTCTCCGAAGTCGTAACTGATTGCTCAGTCGTCGTAGTTGTGGTAGTGGTGGTCGTTGATACTGGTAAATTGGGCTCTTCTGGTGTTTCTATTATACGTTTCTCTCCGGGAGGAGCGATAGAACGTAACGATTCAATTTTCATTTCTAACGTAGGCGTCGGGACTGGCACTGAAATTGTCGTGTTAATTTCCTCAGTGGGGATATATCTCGCTGTTGATTTCGGTACTTCTCTTGAACCGAAGATTGGTAATCGCGGTGCGTACGCCGATACTAACGGAAGGATCGTGTCTCGAGCGTATCGCTCGGCTCTCGATATGAACGAAGCTAGACGAGAAGGTAAGAACTGTACAGCGAAGCTTGTTTCCTCTTTCTCGGGTCGTTCGGCCAACATCATCGATTCGTAAGTGGGTGTTGTCGACATATCATAATTCTTAGCTCTTCTTATCGGTGAAGGTGTTGTCGATCTAGGGGGTTGGGTGGGTCTTAATAGAGGTTCGGATATTTCTTGCTCTTCCGGTATATCGGCTCTGTGTCGCGGCGTTTTCCTCGGTCTAGGTCTTAAAACTGGTTCGGCGATTTCGACGAGTCCACTGGGTGCTGTTTTCGTGTTAGTCATACCGAACGCTCGGCCGGTGTTTTCGGGTGTTTCGTCTGCCCATTCATAAGTGTCGAGCAGTCCGAAGGGGGGTTGAGGCGACTCTTCCGGGAGCTCGTTATCGATCAAGTCGGCAACGGTCTCTTCCACTTTGGTTGAGTTATCATTGTTCACGGTATCGTTCAGTGTGCCTGTTCTGTTCAACGGTTCTTCCTGGAATTTTAGAAGGATGCATGTTTAGAAATTGTTGGTTAATAAGCTTAGGATACTGAAATATGGTAAGTCTTTACCGGTGGTATTTCACAGTCTCCGGGATAAAGCGGTAGCTCGACCAGTTCTCCGGAAAGTAATTGCATTCCTTTTTTACAGAACGATGACCTGGAATATAGAGGGGGTAGTAATATGATTGTTCTTTTTTATCAAAACGATCTCGTAAAAGAAACTAACATCTTAGCGAAGCTGTCGGTGATTAGCAATTTGTCGACATGTACAGTCTTTGCGTCGGCAGTGAGCCAGCCGGAGTAGGCGGCGTATTGCACGCTCACTCGTAGTGGTACACCCAGTGCTGGGTGTGGTACTAACACGCGCGTGAACTGAGCTCCATTCCTTGTCTCTTCTTTCCTGAAAGATTTCTCAGTTATATTCTTTAAAATCTGTAGGTAGCGGGAAAGTATACAAACAAAACAGTGAAATAATGATCTTTATTTCACATTGAAACGTAAAAATATTATACAAACGATGTTAAGATGCTTAAGATAATGAACACGTACAAGACAATAATGTTTGTTAAAATCGTACTTCGGTTATTATTTAATTACTTAACAATGCTAATTAAATTGAAATTAATGATTAATTAAAAACGTATTAAAAACAAGTAATATACTTGTCAAAATCACATACTTAAGCGTATGTAGAATAATTAGCAACATTTTAAATGCAGTTGCGTTTGGTAGTTTTCGAAATATACCTGGTCATTGGGAAAGATTCGTCGAGACCGGAGTCACCGTGCAGTGTGACCGTAACGCGACCGTAGTTTAGCTTCTCACCCGGTTTCACTCCCACCCACAGCGACAAGTGATACTGATGAGCTAAAAAGATCCATTCGTAAACGACTGTACCCTAAAGATATCCATCAAACCGATTTAATAGATAGTGTAAATTCTAATAACCATCTTTAAAGGCATGTGTTATTTCTAAAAACTCTATGTATAAATAGGTAAAACAGTTCAGTAAATGTTTGTCCTCTGTTTGTCTTTTATCATTGTGGAACAATTTTTTTTCTTTAAAATGAAATCAGTATTTTTACCTTACCATCGACGAGTTAAAACTGTTATAAGTACACATCCGAAATAATTCATATTACGTCTACACATAACGGAAAAAAAGTATAAAATTAAGAAACCGATCAATTATGGTCGAAGTTCGACCGCTAGACTGCCGCTAGTAATACTAAAATTTTAAAAGTTGTTAATATAAAACTTGTGTACTTTAATTATAAATCAACTTTATTGTAGAAAACAAGTGAATCTATCATATTATCGAAATATGAAATGTAAAGTTCAGTTATTAGACTTCGTAACTATATATAATAATCGTAAATACAGTGGTACAACAAAATAATCCCAAGGAGGGTTGCTGTCAGGCAGGCGGCCGATTGTAAGAATTAAGCCAAATCATATACCATAACATGACAAACATGTTGTACCGACCCTGCTTATGGTTAAGGGTGAAGGTAGTGAAGTGAAAGGTAAAGTTCATTAATATAGATTAACATTGAAAAATCTAGGTTACCACAAAACGGCTCTTCTTCTCGAGTGAGGAGATAAAGTTGACCTCTTCCCAGAGATCTGTCTGCATAGTAACCCATATTACCACAACGTCTTGATTCATCGCATGGGAAACAGCGCCCCTGGTACCAGAAAAAATGCATTATTTTCTTACCATTTCCATTAATGTAAACAAAGTATTTTAATAAATTAATAAACACACTGGTGTCTTCACAGATCGTTTAAGATTCAATATGATGTCAGTTTTTAAATCTTTATAAATACGAATTTGAGTTTGTTACGCTTTCACGCTGTAACTTCTCAACTGATCAAGACATAAAGCATAGACGTGGTCAGAGGTACAGAAAAGGGCATAGAGTACCTTTAATCCAGAAAAATACTGTCCCCGAAGCATAGGTCAGATCTACGTTAACTCGAGCAAAACTACGGGCATAAGCTACTTCTTCATATATTTTTTTATTGTAGCTCGGCGTAATGACTGCGCTGTGCCTGATGGTAAGCACAGTACAATCCAAAAACAATGGCGACCACCGAGTGACACAGTATCCATCGCCGGTCGCCGCTGTCATGCCGGCCTGCGAAAGGCTGGATATGCATAGGCTGATCCTGAAACGCAACCCGCAGAAGCGAATCACTAGGACGGGCTTTTTCGCCATATACATGTTGGTTGCGACCCAGTCAGGCTGTGAAACCCTACCACCCCGCTTACGTCATTGCCCCGTTCGTTATTCAGCAGGGTGCACCACGTGCAGGTGAGGTTGGCTTGGATGTCTCAAGTCTTTGATGTTATTCGATACCCCTTATACCCCAGATAATCTGAATCACATTTATAGTTGGTTCATAAGGTTGCAACAAAGGGCTGTCCGTATTGTGAATGATGCAGACTTTACTAATAACGAATCGCTTCAGTGGCGAAGGTACATCGCCTGAGCGTGTTTTATCGTCTGTATCATGGCGAGTGTTCTGAAGAGTTGTTTAATCTCATCTTATCTTCTCCTTTCCACTATAGAACTACATGAGTGGGTACTAGTCTCCACAGATTCTCAGTAGCAACCATCCCAGCAAGAACAAGAAATTCGAAAATTCTTATCTTTGTCGTACTGTGAAGAGGTGCGTGAAGAGGCAATTGTTATTTAACACCGACAGTCGCCATTATTTATAGACTACAGTACTTTCCATTAGGTAGGTATAGAGCAGTCATTTTGACGATCCAATAAAAAAAACAACAATACAAAACATAACAAATCGCGTATATAACTGAAACAGTTGCACTCTACGTATCCGCTAAACATATCCTTTAATTGTGTATTGATTATGTCATAATATAAACGCCATCATAAATGTTGAACCTCAAGAAAAGCGTCGTAATCAGCACAAGGAAATGCAGGGAAGTGGCATTTGGGTGAGACTGAATCCGTGAAGAATTTGTATGCCCGACGGTGGTTGCAGAGTGACCGGCCCTCCGGAGAAGCGGCGGCCCAAGGCAGTAGGTCTGATACAGCACCGACGAACCTAAAATATATACAACATAAAAATATAGGACACGTTTCATTTAAAAAATCATAATGTAAACAGAAAATATCTTTGTCAAAATATCTGGAATAATTTATTTTATACTTTTCATACATTTTATTGGTAACTAACTGTGCCCCGTGGTGTTATTAGCATTTAATTCTCTAACTCCCGATCTCTGGTACTCCGCACTAATTATACGGCTTACTTGCACTATCTGATTTAAACCATAATAATTGCTGCGTTGCTAAGAATTGTTGCTTGATATTAGAATTACTGGTAGGTAGATTAACGTATTCTATTCTTACGAACAAAAAAAAAACCTTGAGCATTCTACTATTACCATAGATAAGAACATCATAAATTATGGCTTGTTAATATAGCTCACTTAATAATTTGTTTTGAACAGTTTTTCTTATAATTGACGTCATCGCAGTCTTATACCTTATAGTACACAAAGTTACTGACCTATAAGTGGTAATTACGAAGCGCCACGAATGCTGCTTAAATAATATCTTTAAATTTATAATAGGCCATCACAATTTTTATTAGAAGTGGTCGATTATGACAACCAATAATGTAATGTGTAATTTCTACACAACGGATAACAGATAATTGAATACATTATTAATCTGCTGTTGATTATCCGTTGTCCGTTATTATTAAAATGACAGTGGTCAACAATGCTATTTCAAATTCACAACGTGAGATCAAGCCAACATTATGCGACAAACAATATATACGAAAAGGAAAATCACTCAACAGCAGAAGAATTTACAACAGTTTTAAATAACTGATGTAAGAAATAGCACAACAGTGTAATTCGTTATTGATATAGGCTCTTTATTGCCATTTGTAATCATCAAATTTCGTATGTTTTATTTAACTATATAACTAACAAGTTAGAACATCCGTGTTGAACTCGCCCCCCGTTGGGATAGAAATCGACGTGTCCGAGAGCTTGTGCGGCGCCTAATCCACCAAAGATTAAGGTATCCCCATTGGAGTGGATGACGTCAACGAACTTAGCGTCACTACGATCAAGCCGCGCCCGCGGATCTTGAAATTCAAAAAGCGGGCCAGCTGGGTCTAAACCTGGGAAAGAGAAATTTGAAAGGTGTTAACACTTTGAAATATACAATAAACTTTTTTAATAAAAACACTTTTCTTTAGCTAGTCATTAAAAAATTTAATTTAAATACTTTGATGCAAACGAACAGGCGCGTCACCTGATATTAAGTGATCACCTCTGTCCATAGACACATGCAACATTAGGAGAGTCGCAAGTGCGTTGCCAGCCTGTGTTTGGGGGAGGGGGAGAGGGTAAAGGGAAGGGGGGAGACGGGATGGGGACGGGTGAAAGGGAAGTAGGCCTCCAGCGCTCTCACTGACCGAACGAAACGCAACGATGCAAGCAATGTTACTTCACGTCGGATTTCTATGACCGGTAGTACCCCGGGCGAGCCGACCCATTCATGCTGAAACCAGTAATAACTTCAGCGTGGCTCTACCACCTATTAAATACTGATTTATAAAATACAATATAGTTATGTGAAAATTTAATTAAAATCAATAATTTGATCATCACGCAGCAATTACTGGATAGAATTCGATTATATTTTTTTAGTTTTACTTGATATAAACTTGTCCTCATGTAAAAAAATATTTATCACGATATCTTCACTTAATATAAAGATATTTAAGTTTCAAGAAACTACGGTTTTTATAATCACTACGAGTTGAGCGATATATCAATTGGGGTTAAGAAGTTTGTTACGCACGCGTAGGAGAAGGGGTATAATAAACGGGTAATATTGTTTACAAAGAAATTTTATAAACAAAGTATATTTTGCTTCAATTTTTTTGTTATTGTTCTCTACGTAAAGTATTATATATTAATATGATAATACAACACAGATAAAGTCTTGGGTATGGGATAACTTTAAAATAAATAAAAAAATATACAGTTTAAAAAAAAATTTTTGGTTACAATTTTATTTTTGTCATGTCTATATATTACGTAAAATATGTCAGCATAGATAATTATTGCATTTAGTGTGTATGGTGTACGGCTGGAAAAATAGTTCTGGATACACCATCCAGGAGTGATGTCTAAAGTAAGTGTCAACTGTATCGTTGATTTATTAACTAAAATTTACCTGTGATTCGACTGATATTCCGCAGTTCGGAACCGGCAAAACCAGCGACGTGAGCTCCCAAGCTAAATCCAATTAGATGCACATCTTCAAATCTCAAGTCTATATGTTTAGCGAAACCTGAAATTATTTTTAATTAGAACACAAAGAGCGCTGTTGGAAATTGGGAAATAAAATTGAAAGAAAAGTGTTCTTTTCCGTGTAATGTTCTAATTATTAATATAATAAATGCGAAAGTGGGTTTGTTTGTTTGTTTGTTATGCTTTCAGACCTTAACTACTCAACCGATGATCAAGACATTGTGCACACACCTTGTCAGAGGTATAGAGAAAGATAAGATAGTCTTAACCCAGAAAAAAAAAACAGCGTGAGTCGTAAAGACACACGATAAAAGTGAAATTCTTGTATTACATGAAAACATTTTCAGTTATTCATCAATCAATTTTTAAGGCAAGCGAAATAGTGCTCCAACTGTACCCGACACAGCGTTTATCCCCAGCACTTTTCGTGACACAAAAAGGTTCCGGATCAGAATTACAAAATCATCCTATAGAAGTTTTACTTAGAAAAAACTGCTCCCGGGGGTTAGGTCAACTATTCTATTCATAATTTTTTTTTTTTTTTTTTTTTCAAGGCACTCAGCCGATTTGGTTTTTAGGTAACATACACAAGGGTGCATGCGCACCTCGGCTTGGGATGTTACCTGGAAAAAGTCACGTCTGACCTAGCTAACTATTCTAAGCTATTCATACATATATACATTTGTGAACCATACAGTCGAAATTGCATGATTCACAAATGAATACGTGTATATCGGAATGAAACGAACTAAACTATTCGATTCAGTTCGATGAGGGAAAAAAAAACAAAACCCTCCCACCATGTGTATATATGTGCACGTGTGTGAGAGAGATGATCTCATATGTGTGTTCAAGTGATGTAGATGAGTCACTGTATCGCGAAAATAATATCACGAGGGCTCCGCGCGGGGACGACCTAGGCTCGAAATATTACTGAGAACCGCGATGTGTGCGGGAGCTAAAAAGGATCGATTACAAAAGCGCGGGCGCAACACGCATTTAATAAGATCGAATTTAAATTTACTTTACGGCGACGGCACCGAAGTCTAAAAATAGACATAACAAAAATTATTATTATTGTTTGACGGTTATTTTTAGGGGAAGATAGACGTAAATACGCGATTTACTCTATCTTATTGGAGTTATTTATTTTTTAACAGCTGCGCGCGCGAGCCGTTGTAGTGTAGCCGCGATGGCTGGAAATCTATGGATTGCCGTGACGGCACCTAGTAGCGGATTACGAGAGCACTCTTCGTACGCCGAGATCTCCGAGATCTCGTAGAAAATGAGTAGTTGACCTGCGTAGTCAATACTCGATAGGGAAAAGGAGTATGCGGGGTCATCCTGTGAAGGATTAGCCGCCGGAGGTTTGGGAGTGTGCTGGGACGCGGGTTTAGGAGCCCACGGAGCCTGAGGGGCCCGGTAGGGGCGGGGGGGCGCACTAGTCGCGGGTACGGACGCTGCCGGTGCACGAGACGTGCCCGGCAGGTTCGGGAAAGCGTCTCGAGACATGAGAGGTGGAGGTCGAGGACGGGCGGGGGCAGCGGCCGTCTTAGACGGCGACGCCTGCCTGGGGTATCGAGGGCGCTTTATGCGCGGGGCGCGGGGACATCCGCGATAATTCGCGGTATGGCCCACGCCGCGGCACAGAACACAGCTCGGAGGGTCGGAGGCGTCTTTCGTGCGAGAACACTCCCTAGTGGAGTGGTCGCCGAGGCACTTAACGCACCTGGGTTTCAGGCGACAGTTTCGTGCGGAGTGTCCGTACACCTGGCAGTTGTGACACTGCGAGGGCACAGACGTTTTGCGCGGCGGCTCGACTATGACGCCGGAGAGGCCGCAAAGGGATGTAAGATTAAAAATCGCTTTCCCCTGAGGGGTGCGATCGAGGACAACGAGAACCATATCATATGGAGCCCTGGTGCGCGGAGAGCGCATACGATGAACCTCGCGAACAGGAATCTTCTGTTCCTTGAGGTCGTCTGAAATGTCGTCAGTCGGGAGTTCTGAGGGGACTCTACGGATCACAACCCGTAGTTTACGCTCCTCTTCGAGAGAGTGCGTGAAATAGCCCCACTGGTTGTCCCGAAGGAAACGAGTGAGGTTGCGATGGGCGGTGGACGTGGCTACCTTCACCTGAATACCTACAGCGGTATTCACGGCGGAGGTGTAAGGGATACCTGCCGTTTCCAGCAGGCTAGAAATCTCAACCCAAGACGCTTTGTCTTGGATCGTAACGGGGGGCGGTGGGCGGGGCTTCTTGCCCGAAACTGCGGAACCCGCAGCCACGGGCGAGTCGGGTCTAGAGGGCGCTGGTGTCGCCTTTGGCACTTTCGCGCCATCGACGTTTGCGATCTTTTTAGAGGGCAATTTGTCCTCCGGATCGGAAGGTGAGTTCGGGCGCTTCTTGTTCTTGCGCGGTTTGCGGTGCGTGACGGTGGTGAAGCCATCGTCCGCAGCAGGGGCTTGCTCAGCCTGAGGGGCTTGCTCGGCAGGGGGATCCTGCTGAGCAGGAGGGTCTTGCTCCATGTCGGAGCCGGAGTCGGAGTCATCGCTATCGCGATCGGCTGGGATTGGGAAGTTGTTGGAAGCCTCGATCTTGGCATAGATCGAGGGAGCGGGCTTCGAGGAATGAGGGAGCTCGGTGCGACGCTTTGCAGCGTACGCATCGTAATCGTCTACGAGACGAGGACAGATAGCGGCTATGAAGCCGCGGAGGCTAATGAGCTCAGTCTCTAAGAGACTGATCTCTTGTTCAGCGGCCATACCGGGGCCTGAGGAGGGGAGTGGGGCGGGAGAGGACATGTGAAACCTCCCTGCCAGAGGGGCAGGGGGGCGCGCCTTAATGAATTTAACGGACTATCCCGAGTCCGGATCAAAGGGAGCTGTTTAAAACTAAACAAAATAGGAAAACAACGCAAATAAGTACCTGAGCGAGACAGGGGAAAAATAACATAAGACTACTTAAATAAACAAACAATAAAAAGAAAATAACCTAGGCTCGAAATATTACTGAGAACCGCGATGTGTGCGGGAGCTAAAAAGGATCGATTACAAAAGCGCGGGCGCAACACGCATTTAATAAGATCGAATTTAAATTTACTTTACGGCGGCGGCACCGAAGTCTAAAAATAGACATAACAAAAATTATTATTATTGTTTGACGGTTATTTTTAGGGGAAGATAGACGTAAATACGCGATTTACTGTGAAAAAATGTCATTGTAGTAGCGGTAAGAGTGGCGTTGTTAGTGGTCTGGTTAGCTACCATTCTTGAGTGGAAAACTGTCTGCAATAACCTATAGGTGTGTTCCGGCACTGTCACTGTTGATAACTATCTAACTCCTATTCATAATTATATCACTGGTCCAACAACGGTTATCGAAAGCTCCATTTATGTATACATGATTAGCATTGACCCTCGTATAGGTTATCAAAAATACCTTGTAATAACATTGCTAGTTGTTTTCCTACAAGTCTTGTATTCGCTGCTGCTCGAAGGTAATTTGGCATAGTCGCTCCGCCTTCCCAATCCACGCATACAACGTTGCATTCTTCCTGTGAATTTAATGTTATATTTAAGAAATAATCGATTGAAGTATTTAATTATTCTAACATTTTTAATGTAATTTAAATTTTCATAATATATGTGTTACCTGTGTTAAAAATACGCTAGAGATATTATTACGCTTTTCAAAATCCCTATTGTTATTTAGCTGCTTTATATTTATTTATTTCGAATTAACTTGTCTTATGCAACAATTATTAATAGGAAAAATTATAATTTCCGCACTTTAAATTTACAAATCAGCAGCTGCCACATGTATGAGAAGTATTTGTCGCGGTATGATAGTTTTAAACAGTCCTTTTTTTCCAACTGACTACGCTATTAAGACCTATCAAGGTCTTAACAGCTTCACCGGACTACTAAGCCGAGCGCTTAAGGCACTCAGCCGATTTTATTTAGGCAACTAGCTGAAGGGTGCAAGACACACCTCGGCTGTTGCCTGATACATGCAATTCTTGACCTATCTTTTTTTTTATTTTTTTTATCGCGGGGAAATCCCTTATGGATACACCACCCTCTCGGGGGAGAGAGTGGGTTATGTCCGACTCGCACGGACTAAAACCCCACGGTGTACGTCTTCTGCTATAGTTGGGGCGGCACGAGATCTCTATAGACTTCATCGTGCCGCCCCAGCGGTTGGCCTAGCAGTAAAAGCGCCGCCGCCGGGCCCCGTCCTGTTGGGAGACAGCCGTGTACACACCGGCCATCTCCTCCGTCCGCCGGACCTGTGCAATGGGAAGATGGGCCCCCCGACCCATCTTCCCTGGTCCGGTTACAGTGGGAGGAGGCGGTCAAACTGACGC